>JASGAU010386193.1:0-10629 GCA_030220045.1 Australoheros facetus | reverse complement strand
TAAAACTATCCAGTTATGATGCTTAACTTTAATTTCAGGAGTTTGCTTATCACAGGAGCACTTCCACCCTTCGTTGGTCTGTGTAGTAGACCGGTGGGAAGCTGTACGTTAGGAGTGCTTTCTGGCTCCTTTGATTCTGATTTCCAACATGAACTTCATGTTTTATTCAGTAAGACTTGAAACCAGCGACTGAGGCCATAAACTCATCAGGAAAGTGAGCAGCCGGCTCGTGTGTCTCACACTGATACAATCAGGCTCTGAAACGCAGGTTGGCGTCTCTTCCTGTTGCTTTCATCTGTTTATTGGTTTGCACCTCTTTGTAGTCCATCTGAGATCCTGTTAATGGTCTTTGGGTCTCTCTTCGTTTATCCTTCTTTGTTGATCTTTCTAGCTTCAATCATTTTACAGGAAGTATGTGATGTCACACCCAAACCTCAGGGAGTTTGATGAAGTGTTCCTTGTTTCTGGGTCAACTAGCTGATGTAAACACACCTGAGAGCAACATCAGTCATTTGATTGACACCTGATGCCAATATTTACTGGGTGTTGGAGAGGAGTGGGACGTCTGTATGTGCAATTAGAGCAGGATCGGCGAGTGCAGCTGTTAATGTGGCGTTCATCCATGTTTACTCACTGTTCATTCTCTCCACTCTCCAATGGGCTTCATTACCAAACATGAACTCCTGATCTTTGAAGGAAACCCTCATCCTGCTCCTCTCCACCTCCTTTCTTCTAGAGCAGCTTTGTATGATTAAAAAAGTCCTCCTTTAGCTCACACTGGGTCTGAAACAAGCTGTATTAGCCCCTCCCACTTTCTTTTGATTGGCTGCCCCTCATAAACAGAAGAGGGTGGGGGCTCATGTGTGGTAAAATGACCTCTGTGATGTCATAGTGAGCCAAGAGGAGAAAAAAAACTGTGTGAAACAAAGTGGTGAATTTTCAGGGAGAAACAAAAATATTACTAACATTCCAAAAATTCACCTAATATCAATATTTAAATGAGCCTCCATGTTGCCAGTGTTCTGATATGAAACACGTTTAAACACATTTAGTATATAAAGATGATCTGACAAATAAGAAGCTTTAGACTCGTCTCCAGAATATTTCCTCTCTAACACCCTTCCCGGCCCAGCGGGGCTGCCATTGTGATGTAAATGAAGCACGAGCCGAACGCATGATGATTTATCATATTTAGTGTTTCAGAGGTTTCATTTATTCTGGTTATTTTTAGCTTCTGCTCCCACATCACATTTCACAGCACTGAGTTCTCTGCGGGGAGCGTCACGCTCACACATCCTCGCTGCTGTTTTTTCAGACGTATACATGACGACCTTCCTGCAGCCACGTGTCGCCCTCAGTGTGATGAGTGGACTGTGTGTGTGTGTGTGTGTGTGTGTGTCACAGTGCCTGTCCTGATTGCTGCTGACATCTACTGAGTTATCTCTCATTTTGAAGGAGCACAGAGTATTTCCTCTTTCTGACCATCAGTGTGTCTGACGACCCTCTGCTTCATTTTTATTATTTCCCCTGTCCTCGCTCGGGTCATCATTTCCTCTGGCGTGTGTGTGTATGTGTGTGTTCTGATTGTACAGCAGTATTTAGGAATTCTCCCATCACCTCCTTCCTGTCTAGTTGCTATTTCCAACCTTTTAATCCCCTCTGCCACCTCTCACTTCCTCCAATTTCACAGAGTCAACAGCCTCTGTGCGCCGCTGCCGTACACGAAAGCTCGCCGGAGGCTCAGAGCTGAAATCCCGCCGACAGCAGATGTGTGATCAGCTCCCGGATTTGAAGTTTGAGCTTGTTGGGCGGGCGTTGTCCTGCTTGGCTCCAGACTGAAACACCTGTCGAGCTGCTGGATTTGTAGTGCCTTTCCCTTTGAGGTGCTCTGCAGCATCAGCTTTAACCTCCATTTCCACGCAGCGAGCGTGAGCGCGCTCGCTGTGGGTCACCTGTGTCCTCGTGGTGGCCGTGAGTGGAACGAGAGCCCTCAGGTTTTTACATGTTCATCCTCTAAAGACCACCTGAGTCTGGGTCGGCTTTAGCCTCACATCTGTCTCCTGGTCCACTCATGCCCCCACTGAAACCACAGAGCACGATATACGACCTGTGAGGCCAAAAGCAAGCAAGAGATTTAGGAGCTGGCATCTTCTATATTCAACCCCTGAGCTACAGCCACCCCATAAAGTATGGCTCAGGAGGTAGAGTGGGTCATCTACCAATCAGAAGGTTGCTGGTTTGATCCCCGGCTCCTGCAGTATCTCTGGGTAAGACATTGAACTGTGTCAATGAAATTCATCCCCGTGAGTAGGAGGCCAAAGAGCATGACACTTATATCTTCTAACTGCACTCTGTTGTGTCCAGGTGGATGTTAAGAAGTTTACAAGTTTAAGCAGTGTGACGCAGGTTTGGGGAGGCAGATTTATTCTAGAGTGAATTTTGATGGTCTTCGCTCAGTTTTGGCTCCTTACAGCAGCAGGGAGCTCGTTTGGCTGACAGCTGTGGAGATGCTGGATGGATGACCAAAGTGTTCCTTTGATGAGCGTTCAGAACACCTGCACCTTATATGTTTGTGTCGTCCAGCAGGACGTCCTCACATCTCCTGCCCTGCACATTTGCATGTGAGTGTTTGATTGGCACGTGGCAGCGTGAAGAAGAGAGACGCCGCTGCAAACACATGGACGAGCTGAACGTCAGGATTAATGAGGCGGGCGCAGGAGAGCCGGCCCTTTAAATATTCTCTCTGCCGTGGCGCTCACGTCTTTTTTAATCCCGTCTGCCTCTTTGAGCACCTCTGCCCCCTCCCACCTCTGCTCTGTTGTTTCATAATTACACCCCCCTCGACAGACTTGTTGCTATAGTGATAGCAAAGACGGAGCGTCTGTTAGTCCCAGATATTTCATACATACTGAGACGAGCGGACACACTCTGGCTGAGCTTGTGAGCGATGTATCACCACAGCAGAGCTCCAGCTCAGCGCCCTCAAACACACGTGTTCTTTCAGAGCCACAGATCTGTTTGTTGCCTCGCTGCTTTAGAACAGTCCAGAGCCCAGCCCTGCAGCCTTTACACAAAGCATGGGTAATGAGGTGTTACATCATCAGGGTTGGGATGGGTCAGCTACAGGCCAGTGACGGCCTCGCGTCCAGCTTTCACCAGGCTGGTGTTCTGAAGGCAGATGTGACAGAAACTGGGGGGCGCTGCACGCTCATACACAAGGTTCTCCCTCAGTCGGGGGGGGTCTGTTTTTCTGTTTCTTGGAGCCCCATTCTCAAAGCATTGGGGCTGTGTTTGTGCAGGATGCAAAGCCTCAAGCATTTCATTTGTTGGTTGAGAAAGGGTTAAAGTTCATTAGTGATGGACGTGTCCAATCACCGGAGTCTGTGTTCATCCTGTCAGCCCCCCCGGAGCTGCAGCAACATACCTGACCTCAGATTTGATCCCGGGTCTCTCCTTTCTCCAGTTTGTTCGGCCATGTCAGCTCATTAACGAAGCTAACGAACACTGTAATCAGCTTTCATGCATAATGCAAATGTAAACCTGAGCACACAACTTCCTGTCCTCAGTGGAAGCTGTGGCCCCCAACACGCAGCCATATCAGAGGCTCACGGTTAGCTTGTAGGATTGTGGAGGAATATTTTATTATTTCTCACATAATTACATTTTTTATCAGGCTGAAGGAGCACTGCTTTTCTTCTGGACTCAGTTTGTTTCTGTGGATGAGCACTGTCATCAAAATGGACAATAATATCATAAGGACCTCTGCTCATTTATGAGCACGAGTCTAATTAAAATTGTAATCAGCCTTCAGAATCGTGCATAATTTCCGAGCAAATGTGGGATGTAAACCTGAGAACGTCTTCCTGTCCTCAGTGGCACCTCCTGAATATTAGCATGATATTAAAGTTTCATGCTCAGCTTGTTACCTTGTGAAAATTGTTTTATTATTAATATGATAATATATTTTTCTCAGGATATTTTTCTGCCTCTCTTCCTCTTCTTGGGCTTTCTTTCAGTCGATCTGACCTTGGATCAGATCGACTCAATGCCTGTGTTTTCTGTTTTGACCCTTTTGGACTGAACTGGGCTCTCTCAGCTTTGACTGGTGTGAGTCTGACACGTGTTGTTAACGAGGGCGAGGACGGAACCCGTCCATCCATCCTGCCAGGCTCTTGCACTTATCGGACGGTTGCAGTGGAACGAGGATATCCCAGACTTCCTTTGCTCCAAAATCATTTTCCAGTTCTTACAAATGAGCTAAATGACATTTATAGTAAGTTCTGTGCTGTGCTGGGGCTCCATCCAGCTACTCATGCATGGAAAACCACGGGAGGAAGCCACCCATTAGATCCCTTTTTTACAAATTTCCAAGAGGACATTCACTAGTTGGGGGAGGAACGTTAGTGTATTTGTTAGTTTGTTCCATCAGCAGCGGTTTGGACTCTGCATAACACCATGATTTAGAGCCAGGAGAGGCTGACGAGTTAAGATGAAAGCCAAATCTTTTAGCTTCATCAGGCTGCACAGACTGTACGGGAGCATCATCCAATCAACATTCCAGAACCTCACTCTGCAAACTGGAGCTCCGCCTTCTTGGACAGTCTGTTAGTCCAATGAAGCCACAGCAGCCATATTATTGGTCAGATCACTGCATTAAAAATGCTCCAAAAGGCTCCCACAGCACAAACACGGTCCACAGGTCCAGTTTAGGGACTCCAGTTAGCTGAGGTGAAGCCTAGCAGACAGCTAGCAGCTACAGCCGCCTGTGTCACCATCCACCTGTCAGTCAGAGAGGCCACGCCCCCTAATAATGCAAACAGATGAGTTATGGAAACATCCCTTCTGTACTGCTGTTATGAAAGAGGAAATTATCCACAGAGACCAAAGCAGTTTCTGTATCAGGCTGTAAACATGTTTATTTAACATGGGAGTCTATGGGAATGACTCACTGCTGCCTCTGCTGGACACCAGAGGAACTGCAGGTTTTTGACACTCGTACACTGGCTTCATCTTTCAGTCTTGATTTGAGTTTATTTTTGATAAAGCTGATTCATGATGTATGGTCTGAGCAGCGGTGAACATCACGGTATTTACTCAGGATGTTCCTGGTTCTACATCCTGTAATTCAACCAGGAGCTGCAGCTTTCCTTAAACAGCACAGCTGGAATTTCAGCCCAGGTGTACAAGGATCCAACAGGTAAACAGGTGAGCCACTTTGTTTGTCTGCACAGTTCACGCAGCTTCAAACATCACCAACAAATCCTGAGAGAAGTCCAGACAGAGCCACAGACTCGATGGATGGATGGATGGATGGATGGATGGATGGATGGTGGACCTTTGGGGATTTGGATCAAAACTATTCCCGTGGAGGTAAAGTCTCCTGAAGGTTGTAGTTATCAATCCAGAGGTCCACGACTCTTTCTGCTGAGGACAGAGAGGCCTGAGACACGGGGAGCAGCACACACACATTTTAAACAGGGATCTGCTTAGTTTAAATGATTCTGAAAGACACACACACACACACACACACACACACACACACACACACACACACACACACACACACACGACTGGATGTGTGAAAGCTGAGGGCTGAGAGCCGGGCTGCAGGGCTTGGACAGTCAGTGCATGAGTCAGTGGAGAGATCTTCTCTCTCTTTTCACACTAATTTAAACCTCATTATTCTGTTTGGAGGTGGGCCGCTCGCCGGGCGTGTCAGCTCTCATTAAGCTCAGCCCACACTTCCTGCCCCCGCAGCCTCGCCCGAGCTCACCTAACCTCATCTGGTGGCTGATTATGGCTGCTCCCCCAGTCCCCTCCCGCCACCGTGTCCTGAAGGAAACAAGGTGGAGCAGTAACAGTGTCGCTGTGAGCCCGGCTGACATTAATCATTACAGTAAATGTCCAACACAGTTAGACTCCTACCTTACTTACCACCAACCTGCTGCAGCGGGAGAGAGGACGGAGGACGCCGCGCTGCAGCTACAGATGTTTAATCTGCAGCAGTTTGGATTTAGGATGAAGACAAAGGTCACAGATTTACGGATCCCTAACATGAAGGTTTGATTCTCTGTCAGCTGACAAACGGCAGCCCGAGTGAAGCCCTGCACTCTGAATGTTACTGAACACGTGTTGAGTTACTGCTGCTCCATCAGCCAGAATCACAGACTGCAGGTCCTGACTGAGAGCAGCACATGCTCCACGTACCTGAGCATCACTCCAACAGACTGCTCAAACAGGCGAGCTCTCACTCTGAAGTTGATTTCTTATCTCACTGATCTAATGAACGCTGCAGGTTAGAGGTTAGGGTCAGGGTTAAAGGGTTAGGGTTTGGGGGTTAGGGTTAGAGGGTTGGCGGGCAGAGGGGCTGGAGCACAGATCAAGACAGAGGTCGTATGTAGATTAAAGTAAGTGGCGTGTGCTCGTGGCATGAACATGACGTATAAAAAGGAGGAGCCAGCATTTGGTTTCCTGATTTGAACAATGTGAGAAATACTTCCTGTTTTCTAGCAGCCGCTCTGACTCATCACAGCTGTTAGCATCTGCATGTCTGAACGATGCCGTCGTGTTTCAGCTCCGGGCCGAGCTCGTTACCTGGCAGGCCATCAGAGTTTAGAGGAATTAGCTGACATCACTCACTCGAAACAACACTTTGATCCATGAAGTAGCTCGTTAGCTGTAAGCGGGTGTTGGCTGGCAGAAGCAGCCGCCTGTCTGTCACAGCTGGCTTTGAACCCCAAATCAAAGGAAGTGAATGTCCTGCACCTGATGGCTTCATCCTCTGATGGTCGCGGGCGGCCTGCTTGATCCCTCAGTACTCTTTGCTCAGAATCACAGCCTGACTTTGTTCTGATGCCATCAGTCAGGTTTCTAACTAAATCCACCTGAGACTCACCCAACTGCCCTCCACTGGAGAGCAACTCAAGAAAATCCGACTGTCTGCTTCATTTAACAGATACAGATATTTTCCCTGGTTGGGACGGCTGAAGGAGGCAGCGCAGCACAGCCAGCGATGAGAGGATAATGAGAGGGAAAGACAAAGTGATGAGGAAAGGGCCGGCAGATGGATCACAGGAATGAAGACGTAAAGGAGGATGAAACAGATGTGACAGGAGGATTCGGCGTGAGATGAGGGAATGGAGACGGATGGAAGGATGATGATTTCACACAGCCTGCTATCAGAGCGGTCTGAATCAAACAGGATCAGGATTAGCAGAGAGAGGAGGAGCTGTAGAGGAGTGTGACAGAGCTGTGTGAACGGCAGAGATAAGAGCTGTGAGACGACTCTCGCACGTGCAGTCGTATTCTTTCCATCCTCCCGCCGTCTGATGGCCAACCGTCACAAACAGCCCGTCAGCACGCACGTCTTCCTGCCTGCTCCTCATCTGTTCCACAGCGAATCAGTGTGAACGTTTAATCAGCAGCTTCCTCCTGCTCAGCTAAAAATATGCAGCAACTAAAGTCAGGTCAGAGGTCACATTTTAAAAAGCTCTTGTGAGTACATCGTGTGTGTGTGTGTGTGTGTGTGTGTGTGTGTGTGTGTGTGNTTTTCTGCCTGAGAGTCAAACACTGCAGAGAGGTTCAGCTAAGTTGGGAAAAGGTTTGAAGGTGCAAACAGCTCCAAACCAACCAAAACATGAGTTACATAAAGTCTGCATAACCTCCTCAGTCTGCCATCAGCACAAAAACACACATAGGATTCACTTCCTGTTGTGCTCCTCACTTCCTGCCGTTTGTCTCCGCTGGTGGAGCTCAGGTGAATGCAGGTCTCTGTGAGCTCAGGCTGCTCTGAACTCTGCTGATCAGGTTTTCCTTATGTGGTAATGTGAGGGACACAGCTGCGAGCACAGACACCCCAACCACCGGCTTTTCAAACCTTCTGTGTACCTGAGGCAGCCAATCAGAAGATTGCTGGTTCAGAGGGAGGAGCTAAAGCAGACTGTATCTGTTAGTGAGGATTAGTTTGAACTGTGACTCATGCAAAGCTGCTCTACGAGAGCCCAGGAATAAAAAAATATCAAGCTTGAAACCAGCTGATTTCTTTCTTTATTCCAATAAATGTTTACAGGAAAACATGAAGAAGGAATCAGTAAGGACCTGATCTCTGATGCTTCGTCCATCTGTGGCTCACTGAGACGCTGACGTCTGAACTAACGCAGCAGATCTGTACCTGAGAGCTGGAGAGCTTCAGAGCTTTAAAGGTTAACACAGCAGCACTTCACTAACAGCTGCAGGCCTGAACGTGCAGATTCAAACATACTCACCGTGTCTCGCTGAACGCAGCGCTCAGCCGCTCGGCTGCACATCGAACCTGCGTGTTTGTTTAATACTGCGGTCATGGAAACAGGCCAGGTGTGGCATTAAGAGCTGTGTGGACTGCATTAGCTGATCAGAGAACAGGCAGCGTGAGGACAGGTGTGACCAAAGGTGAGAAGAAGAAACGCTCTCGGGCAGCTGTTGTTACAGATGTTACTTTTATTTAATCTCCAGACACATATTTCAGTTACACTGCTCAGCGCTGTTAACGTTTACAGATAGATCAGCAAATTTACAACCTTCCTCGCTGTCACCTTTCACCTTTCACCTCAGTTTCCTCACGGTCAGAGCAGCACAGAGCCCCGCTGGCAGCAACATCCCTGCACTGATACACTTTCCTTTCCTCACAGCCTTAAACCTTCAGGGGCTGAGAAACTGTTATTGGTCATGAAAAGATCAAATTTCTGCAGCTTCATTTGATTTTAGTCTTCTGAGATCACCACATTTATACAGGAGAGAACGTAAGAACAATAACAAACACTGCATCCTCATATTTCTGCAGTGAAACAATCCTTCCTCTGAGCAGCAGTAAACACAAAGTTTAATATGAGTGGTGCCTGTGAAACCTTCAG
Organism: Australoheros facetus; assembly: GCA_030220045.1. Lineage (NCBI taxonomy): Eukaryota > Metazoa > Chordata > Actinopteri > Cichliformes > Cichlidae > Australoheros > Australoheros facetus. Next base: position 1,741 of record JASGAU010386193.1, on the reverse strand, counting down.
GGACCATCGGGTCGTCCTCAGGGGATCGTGAATACTTACAGTAAATTTATAGAAGTCAGATTTTATGTGAAAGAAAAACACTGAAACTAGCACTTCCTCTCCTAACGTGTGAAACTTTAGCAGGGTTGTGGCAGTGGAGGAGTGGATTCCTTCTCTGGGAACTGCTGATTTTTAAAGCGCTGGTCAAAATCAAATGTTCTCCTAATGAAACACTCACAGGGTCGAGGAGCTGTGCAGGGCGTCATGAAAACCACATTTCGTTCTCATTTTAAGCTGGTGGTGCAGGAGGAACGCTGGCTGCATGACTGAGAAACTCTGGGATAAATATGCTTCTGAAAAAGAAACATGGAAAAAGCAACAGAAGCTTCCGGCACTAACGGCCAGAGTCATCATAAATAGGTTTCAGACAGGAAAACAAATGTGATCATGGTGCTGCTGAAAGCTCGAGGGGCTTCACATCACAAGGATCCATCCTCTGGGGATCATGAATGAACAATCTGTCTGATTCACATGGTTGTCATGGTAATAGGTTTTCCTGACCGCTCTGTCCGGATCGCTGCTCTTCTTCCAGCCGACAGGTGGCACAAAGTGCCAGAGCTTCACCTGTGACAGTTAATGCTCCACATCCTGGTAGCTTCTATGAAACATAAAAAATACCCCACAAAGTGTCCCGAGGTAACGTACACACTGAGAAACCCACACACACTCACACTCATGTTAAACACGTGTGGGAAGCAAACACAGGAAGAACTGATCTGAACGCTGCAAACAGCTGAACGAGCCGGGATCAGCAAACGTGCTGATTGGACCCATGAAGGTGGGAGGAGCCAGAGCTAATCTGGTGGAGAACGTTGTTCTCAGCTCTGGGGAACCCTGTTCTTCAACACTGTTGAGTGCTTCCCTGGACTTGTTGATGTTCCTGGTCACATTCATTGTTCTATGACTGCCCCTCAGCCTGGTTCTGCTGGAGGTTTCTTCTGTTAAAGGGGAGGTCTCCCTTCCTGTAGCCAAGTGTTGCTCCGTACTCTAACTGCAGGGTCCTACAGTATAAACCCCTCTGAATATTAACATTGTGGTGTGGGTTTTTTGGTCCCTGAAGCTGTTTTACACATTTTTGTATATTTTAGCCTGAACAGAGAATTAGGAAGAAACATTCAGTGAAATCAAATCCAGCAGCTTGTAGGGACGACAGAGGGGGAAAACGTTCTGAGGGACTGAAGCTGCTACCAGAGGAAGTGATGAAACCCACTGTGATGGCTTACTGAACTCATTAGAGGGTCACCAACACAAGTGGGTGGTCACTAATCAGCTACAAGGTCATACACAATGACCAGACTGCTTCATATGCAAATGGGGCTCAAATACAGTCAGACAACACATTTCTGTCAAAGGGAACTCCAGCCCACTGTCACAGCTGAGAAGTGATGATTGGAGCACCGCTGCAGGTGACCCAGCATCCTCACCATCATCAGCATCCTCACCATCCTCAGCATCCTCACCATCATCAGCATCATCACCATCATCAGCATCCTCACCATCATCAGCATCCTCACCATCCTCAGCATCCTCACCATCATCAGCATCCTCACCATCATCAGCATCCTCACCATCATCAGCATCCTCACCATCATCAGCATCCTAAGCATCCTCACCATCATCAGCATCCTCACCATCATCAGCATCATCACCATCATCAGCATCCTCACCATCATCAGCATCCTCACCATCATCAGCATCATCA
>JASGAU010386192.1:0-21126 GCA_030220045.1 Australoheros facetus | reverse complement strand
ATATATATATATATAGATATATATAGATATATATAGATATAAGCTGCCTGTCCCCTGGTTGTGTTTCTGAACACAGTTAGAAACCATATGGCTTCATTAATAGGTTAAAAAATTATTTGTTTTTCAAGCCAACACCAACCACTGGGAATGTAATATCAAACCTGTTGTGCTTTCAGTTAGTTTCCACACTGTTAACAAAAGAAGCTGTAATTACCCCCTTACACACTGAGAGCTATAACCGTGGTTGTTGACAGTAATAGGAGCAGGATTATCAGACACACCGTCTCTAAACTCTTCTCTCTTATCTTATTTGCTCTTTTTCATCTAAAGTCAGTGAGTTTGCCTGAGTGAAAGCTAACATATGGAGGCTTCTCTCCTCCCTCAGCCTGAGCCCAAAATTGGCACAGAGGGTCATATTCCACACGCCTTCTCAGAGGAAACAGAAATGTGGGGCAGTGAGGGTGGTGCCTTCAGGGATCCAAACTCAAACCAGGACCAACCCATCCAGCCTTCTTCCCGGGGTTTTTTACAGTGGCCTCTGTTAAAAACTGCATTTCATCGCTTTTCTGGATATCATCCTTATCCTGCTTTTCTGTTTCCTTCTTTCATAACTTGCTTATCTGTCTTCCAGTAATGTCATCTGGGTTTTGAAATCTGGGAAAAAATGCTTACAATGTAATGGTATTCTCCCCAAATTCTTTTTTTAAATAAAATTTTAGTTAAGCAAGTCACTTTTCTTGTATTTTCTCTCCTTTTTAGGTTAAGTGGCTTCATGACCGTTTTAAGCACACGTCAGTGGGTTAATGATTGCCCTCTTTCATCACGTGGGTGTGTTTGTGCATGCATGGGTGTGTCTGGTGTGTGCGTGTGTGTGTGTGTGTGTGTGGGTCTGGTGTGTGTGTGTGAGAGAGAGAGAGAGAGAGAGAGAGTGAGAGAGAGAGAGAGAGAGAGAGAGGGGAGGCCTGCAGCCTTGGGTGAATTAAAATCATAAATGGACTCAGGGTAAAAGTCTACTTTGCTTCTTTGATGCCACCCACAGAAACATAGCAGGAGAGTAAAGTTGCACCAGCAGGGACTAAAGGTGAAAAGAATAAAGCACTATGAGAGCGCAAGCCTCCACCAAGTCAGCTCACTCTCTGGGCAGTATTGACTTTTAAGGGAACATTATTATATTTTGAATATATTCATTTTGTTTTCTTTGTTCTTTTAAACGTACGTTTGTCGTGCAGTAAAAACAAGAGCAAAGTGCAGGCTTTCATTATTTGTCCCATTGAGACCTGTTTTTATATACTTGACATAATTTTGAGTGTAATTAATTTTTTATTTATATTGATGAAGTACATGTGTACATTTCATTGTTTAGTAAAAATTATTTTTTAAATGTTTAGTAATAAATATCAAGTTAAAAAAATGTTTTTATTACAATTTTATTTTGTTTTCAAAAAAGAAAAAAAACTTACTCAGGAAATGATTTAAATATTATTTATTTATTATATTATTAATTAAATCATTATAACCTGTTACTGTTATGTACATAACAAATTTATAATAAAATTAATCAACTATACTCAGAAGGTATCCCATGCAACATGTTGTTTTTAAACTGAAAACCTGTTGTCATTTTTCAGCAAAATTTACAGCTTTAAAGAAAAGTCTACTGCTTCATGATTCTCTGTGACAGACTGTGCTAGCTACAGGCAGTAGTTTCAAACTGGCTGGCTAGCTGCCCAAGCTGTTGCGTGCCTTTAACTATACTGATAATGTCTAATTAAGACATCAGCTAAGAAAATCAGATAAAGGTAACATGACAGAATTTACTTTGATTACACAAATATTATGTAGGAGATAGCGGATAATGGGTATTAATAACCGGACATGAATAACTTGCACTTATTATATAATATTGTATTAAAGTATAATTCTAACTAATTAGGCAGCTCATTCTCTTTCTCTTGACAATACTTTCTTTGAACACAACACATTTTGGGGTCAACTTGACAGAAAAGCAGATGTGAAATGCAAACGTGAGGTCAGAGCAGGGTTAATTTTGACAGCAAATTTTGATTTAGTTTTAGTCATACTCTTTTGATGAAAATTTAATTTAGTTTCAGTCATAATTTAATTATCTGAATAGTTTTAGTTTTAGTCGACGAATTATCGTAAGAATATAGTAGACTAAATCTACAGTCAAATCACTCGACTGAAATATAAAGGGTGTAAAATGTAAATGCTTTTTCTTCACTTCCCTAGAATTAGTCATTATACACACTTGAAATTAAACATTTATTAAAAGTTATGCAATATTATTAATGCTTGAAAGACCAATACACACACAAACATATTGAACAAACAACATCTTTATTTACCTGACCTTGTTTATTGAGCATAACAATAAAATATTGATGAGTAGGCCTGCTCTGCCTGAAAAATATTGCATTGCTCATAACAAATTGCATATTACGTTCTTTATAAACCTGAGTACCATAAAAGCAGCCAGTGCCATTAGTGCAAAAATAAACACCAAACATAACAAAACTGCTAATGTATTAATTATTAAGTAAGATGTCAACGGAGAAATGTGTCCATACATCGGCTCTTCTCTTTCTCGCTGCTGACATTGTTTACATAAATTAGTTCGATCAGAACTACAATTCACAGGCTAGTGCGGCCTTCCCAGGTTTAGAGCAAATTTGTGCAACTGTGCGTTTGATTGGATGTTTTCCTAACTTGTGTTTACGGACAGAATGACGTGCGGACGCTACCAATAAACATAACCTCCTTGATGGCGGTAAAAGTGTATTATTTTTAGAAATAAATTCTGAGGCAATTGTCTTTTATTAAGGTACTGGACTTGGGTGTGAATGTGCTTGCTTGTGTGTATTTTTTTAAGCTGATCGAATTGTCTTTTTTAGCTCTGTTGTTATTATACTGTATGTTATATATCAGAACTGCCATAGTTTATTACCTTTCAATGAGTTCGATTCAGGCCAGGAAGACCACTCTTGCACTTTGACAGCTGAACAGACAAGGTCTCAGTTTTCTAATAGATGGTAAATGTTTAATTGAACTTGGTCATTATACTCCACATTGTACTGTACTGTTTGCAGTGTGCCTTGGGCTAAAGTGGAGTGCAATTAAATACCCATGCATGCTTTAATTTGCACGCATTTTTGTCCAGGACAGGTTATGTAATTTGAAGAGATGAGAAAACTGCAGTGTGTTTTTAAGCATGACCTCACCTGATTTTCTCACAAACATTTTGCTGTGCTGTTTTGTTTTATCTCAGTTATGTTTCAGCTCATTAGGTACTTTCCCCTATATTAGTGTCAGCTTTAAATGAGTTCACTCCAGGTGAAAAGACAGTGATAAACTCATGAGTGGGCATGGCATGCAGTGTTGTCCCGAGAAAGGAGGACTTGAGTTATGACATATAATGTAATTTCTTTCTGGGGAAAAATAGTCTCCACAAAAGATGAATTCTAAAGATATGCAGCCATGAGCCACGTGTGGTCACAATGCAGCTGCTTGCTTTAATTAACAATCCAGCAACACTGTACGTAACTTAATGTACTGTTTAAAATCGTTATTTGAGACTTTGTAGAACTGCTGTTCCATTTTAACAGATAACCGAATGGAAAGGAAGTGCTGCTGGATGAAAGTAAAGTTTCCAGACCAAAGGAGATTGACTAACAGGTCTTTAGTAGGCTTATCACTTAATCTTGTAACTATATTTTCCAGCAGAATTATTTTGAATTGAGCAATAAACTGCAGTCTCATGCTTATCACATCAGCCTTATTTCCACTGCTCTGCTATTAATGAGGGATTAATTTCAGTGTTAGAAAGAAATTATATGGCTAAATCATGAACCCCTTATTAGCACTTGAGAGAGTTCTAATTTCAGCTACAAATTCGAGCTTCTTGTAAATTTGAGACCCGTTCTTTTGATTTAGAACTGGTTCCTGATGCCAGTCCCTGCACCCCCTGTGCAAAAACACAGCCTTCCTTCTGTGCATCCCATAGTTTTCTTGCTCTACGACAACATAATTAACGTTGCATCTTCAACTTCATTAATCTTTTTGCAGACAGAGATGGTGGGCGTATGTAAATGTAACCCTCCATTAGTCAGCCAAAGCCATCACCACTCTCCTTTGCTAATGCTGCTAATGCAGCTGTAGACATGTTCTCTGAATTCTGGCCTAGCTCTGCTGGCTTGGCCTTCTGCCTTCTTGCAAGACTGCATGCATGTTTTTTCTTCCAGCATCTCTTAGTCTTTTAGAAGCAGAGACCTCAGAGTTTGATTTAAAATGATAGTAAAGTTCACCAAAACAGTTTAGGCTATACTGAAAATGTAACAGCATTGACCTATATAATCTCAACCAGGATGCATGTCAGGGAAAATGCTCAGTTTCACTGCCATACCTGTTAATTGCCACTGATAGCAGTCTGTGGTTGTTAGCAGGCAATGATATAAATCAAAGAAGAGTCAGTCAGTATTCGTATTGCCATCTCTTTCTTTGGTTTTAGAAGCATAAACCTATTTAAATGTGATGTGCCAGGACAGACATTGAAGTGATATTGGACTTTCAACTTCTGCTGCATTTAAATGCACTGTCTGGCCAAAAAACACTCTAGTATTTCATGAGTGCTCCCCCCCCATGAGTGCTCCTAATGAGGTTTATCCCGAGCTATCCCTGGTGTCAGAAGGTCGTGAAAGACAGTTTCCCAGCTCCCTCTACAGTACCTTCCTTTATTATTTCTATTTCTCTTCTATAATTGCACATAAAGAAAGCGACTGTCAGCTGCTCCCTTGTCACAAGGGGGCGCTACAGCAGGTAGCGCCGCATGTTTTATTTGGCAGCTTCCTGACCAAAAGCCCAAAGCAGATTTGTGTTTCTGGCTGGAATCAAACCAGCAACCTTTTGATTGCCAAGCAAATGTGTTATTATTATTATTATTAATTTATTTTTCCTCTCAATTATATCACTGTTTGGAATGACTAGAGCCTCACGTGGCCACAAAACTACACAATGCGCTCTGAAACACACACAACACACACACTAACTTTAATCAAATAAGAAGCATACAAATATGTACTGTATTTTGTTCTTTTTCTTTTGTTTCCTTTCTTGTTTCTGTTTCAGTGCTTCATCTCCACACTTTGCCTTGTATTGTGTTCCATAATAAAATAGTAAAAAAAAGAAAAGAAAAGAAAACGATGTCTCATATTCCCTGAAGCGCTCTTTCTCAGTGTGAATGTGATGAATCCTGGCATTGTCATCTTGGAATATGTTTTAGTGTCGTGCTTAGTCCACTTATTCTTTATTTTTAATACTAAAGTAATATTCTGAGAAAATGTGTTTGGGTTTTTTTTTTTTTTTATTTCAACATCATTTCAACATCATTATTTATTTCTTTTGTCGTAAAGAGAAAAACATTGTCCCGGCCAATTCAAGGAAACAGTAGAATGTTTGCATCATTCTGTAGTCCTTCATGTTCATGCAGTGATAAATATTTATTTACTATAAATATTCTTTTACATAACTGCTGATTTCTTAAGGCTGCTTATGTTTTAAAAGGAAAAGTGGTATAATAAGGAAAACCGTACTGTTGCCCTTTTAATACTTTTTTTTGTCTGCACTTCTGGCATAATTATTAAAAATAGTGTTAATCATGACTTTTATGGTAATTAGTCATGAATCGGTGAGAGGGAAAGTATCTTTCCTGTCAAACTGCTGTTGCGAGTGAGAAAGAGGAAAAGGTGTGTGAAAGGAGAGAGGAGGCTTTCTTCTGAGGCCGAAGCATTAAAGTCCTAAATGAAAGCTAATTACATAAGAGGACGAGGGGAAATGCTGTGCACCCTGAGGCCTTGGCCATCTATCTGATTTAAGACACACAATGTGTCAGCGGTAAATTGAATCTGCAGGGAGCAATTGGAGGGTCTCTGCGTGCGTGCACACACACACACACACACACGCACGCTTGTGCTGTGATAAGGCTGTGCAACACACAGGATTTATTCCAGTAGTGTTAGAATCATCCTGTCATCCTCTTTATTTTATTAATCAGGTTTTGGTCAAAGGTGTGCCGCAAAAAACGACGCGCATTCATTGCTGAGACTTTAGAGCAGACAATTTAGCCTCAGCAAAGGTGAGAACATTTTAGTTCTGATGGCTAGAAAATGTACTTTAATTAAATTCATTGTAAAGACGTTTATAATACTTTGAAATGAATAAACTAGAGCAGCTAAAGACATGGGAAAAGGAGAAGAGTGAGTGAGTCTTTTTCTGACAATATTTTAAAATATCTGAATATTTGTATGTATTTACAAAAATGTGAAAATTCCTTTTCTGACACGCCACTGGTCTGACAAAGTGGATCATCTGGATTTCAAACTGGAATAAACTTTTAAGATTGTGCCATTGCCCTTCATTTTGCTCCCTGTGGTCCACACCAAGTGGCCCAATTTCCTGTAAAGCTCCACATTCCAATACAGCATAACTTCTCTCCAGGGATTTAGCATGTGACCTCATCTAGCCTAAACCATGCCCTTCTCAGAGAGGAACAGTAGAAGTTTTGTCTCTCGTCTGACTGCTTTCAGCCGCTCTCCTCTGTTCTGCAAATTATCTTGTACATCAAAGTGATAAAGGGCCTTACTTTGGGTCTTACTGTCAACACACATTGCAGTTTGACTCTTAGGTTTAATTAGCTACACTTGTCTTTGCTAACTGTGTAACTGAAGTGGGGCACTGCCTCCTGCATCAGTATCTGTGGCTGATAATTTCAAATTCTTTTCACCATTTCTCTTGTACTTTAAGATTTATTTAATTAGATTTATTTTATTATGTTTTAAGTTTGAGATTTTTTTTTTTTTTTTACCATTTAGCAGGTATTAGTTGCTGGGATGCATGGATTAGCAGAAATATGGAAAGAATAGCCCCCATTAGAGGTCTCATAAAAATAGAATAACACTCAAATCAACCCTAAATAACACATTGTCTCAATCAAGCCAAGAATCTGCAAGAAACAAGTATCCCCAATATTAAAAGGGGAAAGCTGCTGTCATTATAAATTCACAGACCACTTTATTAGTTACACTTGGCTAGTAGTGGGTCGAGCCCCCTTTTGCCTTCAGAATTGCTTTAATTCTTCGTGGCACAGATTCAACAAGTTGCTGGAAACATTCCTCACACATTTTGGTCCATACTAACATGATAGCATCACACAGTTCCTGCAGATCCTGTCAGCTGTGCATCCATGATGTGAATTTCCTGTTCCACCACATCCCAGAGGTGCTCTATTGGATTGAGATCTGGTGACTGTGGAGGCCATTTGAGTACAGAGAACTCATTGTCATGTTCAAGAAGTAAGTTTGAGATGATATGAGCTTTGTGACATGGTATGTTATCCTGCTGGAAGATGGATATACTGTGGTCATTAAGGAATGGACATGGGCAGCATCAATAAACAGGTAGGCTGTACAGGTTGGCCCAAAGTGTGCCAAGAAAATATTTCCATACCATTACACCACTAGAAGCAGCCTGAACTGTTGATACAAAGCAGGGTGCATCCATGCTTTCATGCTGTTTGCATCAACTGCTGACCCTACAATCCAAACAAACAAAATGTGGCAACAGAAGTTTAGACTCATCAGAACAGGCAACGCTTTTTCTCTTGTGCAATTTTGTTGAGCTACTGTGAACTATAGCCTCAGTTTCATGTTCTTAGCTGACAGGAGTGGAACTCGTGTGTTCTTTTGCTGCTGTTGGCCATCTGCTTCAAGGGTCAGCGTGTGTTAAGAGTTGCTCTTCTGCGTACTTAGTTGTATTAAGTAGTTATTTGACTAACTGTTGCCTTCCTATCAGCTCAAAGCAGTCTGGCCAATCTTCTCTGGCATCATCAAGGCCTTTTTTGCTCAAAGAACTGCTGCTCACTGGATATTTTATCTTTGATGGACCATTCTCTGTAAAGTCTAGAAATAGCTGTGTGGGAAAATCCCAGCAGATCAGCAGTTTCTGAAATGCGCAGCCCAGCTCATCTGGCACCAACAACCGTGCCACATTCAAAGTGACTGAAATCACCTTTCTTCCTCATTGTGAAACTGAACTTCAGCAGGTCATCTTGACTATTACTACATGCTTAAACGCAAAGGATCACTGCCATGTGATTGGCTGATTAGATATCTGAGCAGTTAGACATAATGAAGTGGCCAGATAGCGGATTAAACCAGTAAACTTGTAGTTACCATTAAACGTGATGTTGAATATTCATAAACAGTTTTTAGATGGGGCAGTTATCTGTTTTCCCAATGTAACAGCATAATCATTAATTTCTGAAGCTGCAGAAAGTCAAAAACATTAAGCTACTGAGACAAAAAAAAAAGACCCTTCAACATTAAAGTATTTTGCAGCTCTGAATCAGGTCATTCATAACTTTAAATCTCTTCTTGTCTGCTTGTCTCCAGAGCTTCTAAAAAAAACCACTTCCTAAACTTATGTTAATGTGTAATCAGATGTGTGAAGTTGTGGTGCAGTGCTTTGCATTGTCTTTACATCCCTGGTGAGCAGCCCTAATCACATTGTGCATATTAAAGGAATAATATGTGTTCATTCTCGATGAAAAGAGGCGACAGAACAGATTGAAGTAACTCATTTAGTTCTGAATCTGAATTAAAAATTCCCCGGTTCACTGCCCGCTACGGTGGAAATTAGTGCTAATGAGATGTCATTGTGTCCACTTTGCTAATGATTCTTTATGAGCTGTGTCTGGTGTATTTTTGAGCAGGGAAGCATAGAGGGAAGTGAAGGAGAACACGCAATCGTAATGGGATGGCACAAACTGTTGCTACATGTGAGAGGAAGTCAAAGTGTTAGCGTGAGGTACTTGTTTATTTGCACCGTCACTTCTGTGCTCTTCCTTTGAACTTCATTCATAAACCATCCTCAAAATGATGGACAATTTGCTGAGTAGGGTTTTAAGAAAAAGTCGTGTTCATGTCAGAATAGTTTTCACTTGGCATTCTCTGTAGTTTTGGGTGAAATTAAGGTGAATGTAGTCCAACATTCCTTGGTTAAAGGTGAGAAGGGATATTTTCAGTGTCTGTTTCTCTAAAAGCTTTGTACCTCTACGGCACCTTTACATGTTGCTTTTTAAAGTCTGCAGTCCCAGATTGCATGTCACAAGGGCCTTTTCAGGGAAGTATAAATGCAACATTTGAAGAAACAGTCACGCTTTCATTTTTCTAGTGAGTCTCACATCTAGAGACTCACATCTATTTCACGTTCGCTTCAAAGAGGCAAATGCTTTGTGAGGATAGTTGCGAACAAGTGTTCACTGATGAAATGATGATTGAAATGACAGCAGTGCGTAGGACATGTAGACATTCAAATGTGAGAATGGCGGGTGAGCAGTGTTTAGCGAGAGAAAAAGGGGAGAAGACAAGAGGGAGAAAACACAGTCACATGACGATTTTGGAAACAAGGGTAACTTTACAACTGTGCTCCTCTCTAGCAACCAAAGGCTCTGCTCAGTAATTTGAAGATCAAATTAACAAACACACACAGGCGTGCACACACACAAGTTTCCTCTTAATGATACATACTGAAAACACACACATATGCTACAGTATGTATTCCCGTCTGCGGGTAAGTGAGTTGGATAATCCCATGACTCGCCTGACCTCCTCCATACTCTCTGCAAGTAGTGACTCTGGATTGGCCGCGAGGCCGGGTTGGGGTGGGGCTTGGAGACGTTTGCCCCAGTGGCGGTAATACAAATATTATATAATTTGGAGAATGAGGCAGGGTGAGAGGATGGGGCGAGTAGGGGGATGAGCAATGAGAAAGGAAGAGGGAGTGGGTGAGAGACGGATGTGATGAGAGTGAGGAAGTGAGAGTAGCAAGAGGCAGCAGGGGAAGAGTACAGTAAAACGGTAAAATTGCACAATGACTTAAAAAAATGGAGAACAGACTTACTCTTTTGTTATTTTACTACATGGACTTATGATTCCTAGATGAGGGCTACGGGCCACATTTCCTTTTCTGCTATAACCAACTTAAGGCCACCGTATGTGAAACTGTCAGACTTCCTTTTTTCCAGAGCCTGGGGCTTTTGGGACACAGCAGATCTCAGAGTCTGACTGTGCTTTGTGTCAAGAATTCTTTTCAGCATTTGTTATTTATATTATATCTAAACAGCTTTTGTTTGCAGGTGGAAATTCCACATAAAAATGTAGAAATTTTATCAACGGGGCAAGTTACCGTCACATTTGATATGCATCAGGTCTTCAACATTGTGAATGCTCTTATTTTCTGAATCTCTCCCATGGGCACCTCATGCTTTCTGCTCCCACACATTAGCCTAAAAAAGCTTTGATCTGAATGGAAAAACTAGGCTTGCATCAGTTCCCACTGTAGTTACTGCTATATGATTCCCCTGTGACAGATCAGGTCAGTGCGGTTCATACAGTCTCCATAGTTGCTATGGGCAATTTGTTTGCTTAAGACTGTCACCAATGCTGCTATGTGTCTTCTACTGCCTTATCATGTAAGATTGTTATTTTTACTGATGTAAATTAAAAGAACATGTTAATGTGATTATTTATAAATCAGCATCCATTTTAAAGGGATATAATTTACAATGGATACCATATACTATTTTTGTAAATGTTCTCTAGAGAAATACTTCGTACATCAATAGGTGTACAGAATGAGAGGATTGTGCATTCATAAAAAAAAATCCTACTGGCTCACACTTTATGTTGTAGCAGGTTTTAATTTAAGTTAGTGGTTTTTAGTCTTGTTGCCAAGGCCCTCAAATATTGCCTCACAGCCTCTCCGTTTTGACACGTATTGTTAGCGTGTGTACACACACACACACACGCGCACACACACACACACACACACACCTGTGCACACACACACATGCGCACACACGTGCATGCAAAGAGATGTTTGTAGACAGAAGTAAAATGGTGGGAGAACTCACTGGCATCATGGCTCAGTCTACTCTTTCTTTCATTTGCCTTTTAAAGACCAGGTTCTAGACTGATAAAGCAAAGTCCATGCAGTAAAACACACACACACACACACACACACACACACACACACACACACACACACAAAATGCAATGTGGGTGATGAAAGCGCAGCAAAGGGCCATGAACTGCAACTGCTTTTTGTGTTTATTCATACCTTTAACTCAAACCCCCCACCCCAAACCCTATGTGTGTGTGTGTGTGTGTGTTTCAGAGAGTGGTTGACTGTGTGCATATGTCTGCTGTGCTCTAGTCCAGTATGCATTCCTAATGAGGCTTGACTCTGCTACATGGCTCAGAGCCACACTTGATGTCTCAGCTGTGGGAGGAGCATCTGAGATGGAGCACAAGTAGGGGGAGAGTTATAAATCTTTAATCCAAACACCACCCTGTGGTCATTTTACATTACCAGCAGTTGAGTCATGCCGGAAAGACCAGAATGGATGTGACATTTTTTTTGTCTACTACACTTTTAAATACTAAAAATTAGAATCAAAGGACTGAAAAAGATCATTTAAAAAAAATTTAGCTACTCTAAATTGTCTTTATGCAGGTAATCCACTTCAGCTGCAGAGGGAGGGGGATGAGATGCCTGTGTTCGCCAAACTTCCTAAACTTCACTGTGTTTATATGACCTGACTGAACTAGTTTAGTAGCTTTGCTACTGCAAACATTACTGTTGCTGCTCTAGAAGCTTCTTTTTTTTTTTTTTTTAGCTCTACTGCCAGTGGAGCTGAGCCATTACCGAGCGTCTGTACGTCTGCTTTTTGCTAAATTTGCTACTCATAGGTCATTTATATTTGAAATCTTCTGAAACTTTGCACAAATACTCTTTAGGTAAACCAGAGGAGGCAGATTTGTGATTTTTGACTTTTTTAATTTATTTTTTAATGAAGTTTCAAAATTTTTAACAAATATTGTATATGTGTTTACCTTTAATCCGTACTCCTCCCTTATTCCTAAGCCAACTTGGTATGAGTATTCAATGTACACAATTCTACAGTACAAAATGCTTCAGACAATTTTTTCTTCTTTTTTTTTTATGAATCTTTGAATTTTGTAAGATAAACAGTGCATTCATGTTTAACTTCAGTAATTAATTCCCCCATTTATTGTCTGAATCTTTTGAAACTTGCTACAAGTGTTCATTGGGCAAATCCATGTAAACTGCTGTAGATTAATTAATTTTTTTTTTTTACAAATTTTAATTTTTTTCAAGAAATACTGTAGATTGATGTTTAACGTCAATCGCTACTCCCACTCCATTGGCAACTTTTTGGTGGTGTCCTAGAAATCCAGAGAGCCACAGATCAAGCACTGCCTGATAAATGTCCACAGCTTCGCCAGTTGCCGCATTAAGTAGACAAGTAATGAGAGAAACAGAAAGCTGAGCACATAGCAGGTTGTCATACTCCTCATAACAGAGGTTAAAAGAGAACATTCTATATATATAGCCTACTACTCCAGATTAATGATCCAAAGTCCAGGTCATATTAGACGTCTGCCAACATTTGCAGAGCTCCAGTGTTGCAGATAAAGTTTAAACACACTGAAAGAAAGTTAATTTGAGTTTATGTAGATGTACCATAATTAAAATCTGCAGCATTTAAAAAAAAGAAACAGCAGGTTTGTATCCGCTGAAATGTTTGGTGTTGGATGTTAAATGCTGTGCTGACAGTGACCTATCAGCAAATAAGATGGCAGTGCCAGATGTTTACCTGTTTCATCACTTCAGTTGTGTGTTGGTAAATGTTCAGAGACAGTGTGATGAAGCGCAAAGACATTTTAAAACAGTTCACTTTCTATAGTTATATATTGTACTGTAATATTCATTTTCTGTCATCTCCTACCTAAGAAGATTATGTAGGCAGAAGATGAATTTTTTTCCACCAAAATTCCTGTGTTGTGTCCAAAGGGGATAATGAAGGTTTTTGTTTCCCTGGAACAGCTGGGGCATAAATATAGGGATTTCCCAAAGTTAAATGCTTTGGGGGGTTAGCCAACCCACATTGGCAGCAACCATTCTGTTGTCATTTCGTGTAATTAAAATTAGCAATCATGCAGTTATTATAATCTGTCCAAATCTGTGATGTAGCCCATTATCTGGACTATTTACAGGATCAAATGAGCAATAAGGTGAAAAGCAATGTTGAGTATGTATACTGGTCTGTATATAAAATATAGGTGCCAATTTTGATTACATGATTGAAGCCGATTCCTGTACTTTTAGCGGAGTTTCAATTTGTGGGTTTAAGTTTCACAATGAGGCATACTTAGTTATTGAGGTTAAAGTCATGCAAACAACTAGGTCTGAGGCTGAGGTATGCATCTCATATATCGGCGTATTTATTTTCATGGTGCAGTGGAATAGTAAATAATAAAATGTGATAACATTTAAAACTTGACGAGGGAAGATATTACTCTTTTTAGTTTTACTCTCACTTGTGTGATTGCATATTTTTGTTCAGATTGCTACCAGAGGTTAAGCTGGCATTGCATTCTGAATCCTGGTGCCATTTGAACCTGGGAATCATCTTGACTAGCTCACCATAGATATGAATAGACATCTTAGCTGGGTGTTTTCCAAGATCCATCAGTGCTACTGCACTTGGTTGCGGTCCAGTTTACATAAGCAAGTGTCATCTTACCAGTGACCATGAGGAACCGGCCACCGTGAATTTGGGTTGCGCTTTTTTTGGAGAGATGGATGGCGATGCTCCTGAGCTGTGAGGTGGACACAAACAAGTTTTGTTTATATAACCCACTTCACTTTCCAGTTCTGATTTGTGAACATGTGGAAAAATGTGCAGCAAAGCACTTCATTGTATTTGAGGAGCGATGCTGCATCAGCACCAGAACCAAGATATCTATAGACCTGAATGCAAAGCCATTATCAGGCTTAGCAAGCAGAAGATTGCATAATACCCATATACATTCCAACCAGTGTGCTACCAAAACAAACAACAGAGGGAAGACTTAAGCCCTTTAATGCGGTCAAATTCCTGTCATGGATTACAGTCGAACATGGTACTGTAACATGGTACTGTAATCTTGGTTTGCAGTACAGCTGCAGTACAGCAATTAGTGTTGGTGACTAGTTAAGCTTCACATTGCAGTTCAGGTGCATCTGTAAATCTCTTAGTTGGAGCCTATGCTCTTTCTGTGTGTGTCTGTGTATGTATTTTCCAAGAAGTTTAATCAATTCTTTAGTTTGTATTGTAGCACATTTAGAGCATTGGACTGAGCTAGTAGCTACTAGCTGCTGCTAGTGATAGGCTTAATTGGATTTAACTTATAGTTGATTTATTTTCATCTCTTTAATGAAGAGATATCTGGCTCATCATTTCGTCCTGTTAGCCTGGGGAGAGCATTGCAAACACAACCAGGGTTTAAATTCTGCCAAGTTGACTGTCACAGGCCCATTGGCAAATAAGATAATGTTCGTTGTTAGCAGTGGCCAGTGTTTGTTTATTTGTTGTGTCTCCGTAATATTATGTATATCTGTGATCCATCTTAAGAAACTTGCATGACTGAGTTTTGACTCATTAAAAGGTGATGTGAACCAGCCATCTGCACTCAACATTTCTATACTGCAGATCAGCGATCTTTACATATCTTTTTCCCCTTTCCTCTCTCTACATATTACAGTTCATCACCCAGAGAAGGAGAGACCAGCAGCTCCGTGGTGCCTGGCCAATCCAAGACCAGCGGGCAGACTCATAAGATCTGTTTGGTGTGTTCAGATGAGGCCTCTGGATGCCACTATGGGGTGGTAACTTGTGGCAGCTGCAAGGTTTTCTTCAAGAGGGCCGTTGAAGGTTGGTCTCACACATTCAGCGTCCACTCCCTCAGTCACTCAGTCATGACATTATGCTCATTAACATTAGAAACTCAGTTTCACTTTGAATAATCGTATATATGAAAATATTTGCCCAACCGGTCGCGGCAGATGACTGCCCCTTCCTGAGCCTGGTTGTGTCGGAGGTTTCTTCCTGTTAAAAGGCTGTTTTTCCTTCCCACTGTCACCAAGTGCTTGCTCATAGGGATCTTTTGGTTGTTGGGTTTTCTCTGTAATTATTGTAGGGTCTTTACCTTACAATATAAAGTGCCTTGAGGCGACCGTTTGTGATTTTGTACTATATAAATTAAATTTAATTTCATTTAATTAAAAAAAAAACTAGATGTGTGTAACTTTCATTTTAAACATATTTTTCTTTTGAACTATGAATTATGGTCAAATTTACACCAGGTTATTACTCTAGATACTTCTGCACAACATCTCTTCTCTTTTTTAGGCATAAAAAAAATATAATGATTTCTCTAAATTAAGGGTCACAGTTGAATAGTAGAGTGCACGTTGAGTATATATGCCTTCACTTTGTGGGTTTATGGGTTTAAATTTTAGTACATTACTTGTATTTCTCCACCTCCTCTTTTGTTCCCCTTCTTATTTGTCATGTATCAAATCAGATATTACTTCCAAGTGGTTTTAATTACCAACAAACAGCTTTCTATTTCCACATAGAGTGTTGTCTTCTTAGCATTAAAACAAACTTTTATGCAGATTTATAAGCATTTTACACATTCACTGGACACTTTATTAGGTACATCTTGCTAGTTGGTCTAGCGAGATCTACCAATATTGATAAATGCACAAAAACAACCAGCAAAATATACAAAGTAAGTTTACACATAAACTTACATATACACGTCTCTATAGATTGTTTGTGCGTCAGAATGTTTGGCCTTTAATGTAATTGTCTTGAAAACTTTGGAGGGAGGGACAATAATGCATTTAACAAAAAGTATTTTGCATTAAAGGCTTTTCTGCCATGCATTCCTCTCGGAGCTTCTCTCTGTTTTTCTTTCCATCCTCTGTCTTTCTATAAGGCTTCTCTGCAGATGTGTTATTGGTTGCTTAGAAAGGGCTTTCTGAGGCATATTTAAAGTGATTATTGCATGCACTCTTCAACAAAGGTAGAGCATAGTTGGAAAAGGCCTCACTAATTATCACTGATGCACAGAAATGACTCAAACTATTAATCACTTAAAGTTTCAAGTCTCAGTTAGCATAACCCTGTCCTTTTCTTTCATTTTCTTAATACTTTCACTCTGTTTTTACTATATTGGCCGCTAACATTGCTGGTGAAAGAATAGCTGGTGACCAGACTTGCTTTAGGCAAATCATTATTCTGAATATTTGGGGGCACAGTGAAGATGGATTGTTCTTCTGCAGCACTTCAGAATTAAAACAGGTCTGGTTATTAATGGAATTTATAATGGAAACATTTCATGGTCTCCTACATAGGAAAAAAGTATCCAGACGATTTCATCAGCAGTTATGTCCAACAGATAGACTGCAACTATAAACAGGAACATTTGATACGAGCTGAATTATATCCTGATATCTACAATATTTACTCCTAAATATACTAAGATAATGATTAACGGTTATCTAGCTTTTATTATGCGGTGCTGGTGTAACTGCCAAGCATTCGTTATGAAATGCAATTTTACTTTGAAAATAACTGCCTACAGTAGCACTGAGAAAGTCACATCTGTCATTTTTGTTTTTTTCCCCCCTCTCCCTTCTCCGGTCATTGTCTCTATGGGGAAGGATGGAGAGCACGACAAAACACAGATGGTAAATAAATGTACTTTTATAATAATAATGCTTTTTATGATGATGATAATGATGATGGTGATGGCAATGATGGAAATTCTAGCATCTATGATTTGCCCATGTCCCCTGTACCTCTTCAGCACTGACCAATCTGCCTAGACACTTGCATAGCCTGTTCTGCCAACTATCTGTTAACGCATGCAAATGCACTGATTTGGTAATTAAAATCAGCATGATTTTTGCACTCTTCATTTTCTGTCTGGAATGCCCCTCATCTTCTCTTCCTCTAAGCTGATACTGCAAACCTAAATGCAATCACACGCTTTCTCCTATTAGGCCTGTTCTTTTGCATGTAGCCCACATTCCTTCCTGAGATCTGATGTCAAAAATGAAACCCCCCACCCCACCCCACCCCCACTCCACTCCCACCCCCACCGTGTTT
Source organism: Australoheros facetus (assembly GCA_030220045.1). Taxonomy (NCBI): domain Eukaryota; kingdom Metazoa; phylum Chordata; class Actinopteri; order Cichliformes; family Cichlidae; genus Australoheros; species Australoheros facetus. Next base: position 4,028 of record JASGAU010386192.1, on the reverse strand, counting down.
GTTCCATTGATGAGTTTGTCTGCTTTTACAAGCATTCTTTAGGGCTGCTAAACTAAAAGCTGTACATTTACAGTTCTCACATTTTAATCAGACTATAATTTAATATTGCTTCGGTTAATTCTGAAGCAGAAATACCAAACATTTGGCGGCTTACCTTTGCAGAATCAAGGAGTTGATTTTCTTCTTCTGGTCAGGTTTAAGCTCAGGACCTTCTTGCTGTGAGTTCACAGTACCAGCCACTAGCCCTGCATGCCAGTATTGGCTAAAAACTCAGCTAGAGGCTTCACAAACCACTGCTGATGGGTTGTGCCAGACTCTTGTTAGCAGATATGGGCAGGATAAGAAAGCGAGGACACCAACGGGATTCATCTGGCATTTTTGACACTGCAGATGGCTGTTTACACCATTGTTTGCAGTGACTGTGATATCAGCGATGGCTGCAACAGGTAGCTCCAATCTTGCCATCTTGGCTTTACACCATCAATTTTTAATGAGGAATATGATTGCTCTTGAGTTTCATAGGTCATTCTTTCTGTGGTTCCTATGAAGATATCTGGATTACATTTGCCACCTGTAATATATCATACAGCAGCACTGATTCCTGCTTTTTGTGCTAGTTTTCTCAATGCCTAAAATGCCCTTGACAGTAAAGGAAAAAACTTTAAGCTTCAGTTCTTTTTCTGCTTCTGCCTGGATCTCTGTAGCGTGAGGCTGTGTGTATCCCTGTTTGTATGATCAGATCTGTGAACATATTTTACTGTTTACTGATCATTTTCAGCCATGTTCATTCCTTGCTAATGCAAACCAAGAATTTCCAGATGCTTCTGTTGTAAAGAAGTTACTTGAAAATAGAGTTTAAAGCAGCCATCTCAAAGTTAGCAGAGCTTCATTAGGGGTCCGTGTAAACTGCTTTCCTTTTATTTGCAGTGCTGTAGAAAAAATGCTGACAGTGATACAGTGTGACTTAACTGAACACATCTGTTCATGGCAGATTTCTGACGTTTAAATCACGTTTTCATTTTTTTTAACTTTTAACCGTAGTTGATTTTAAAGTCTTTTTCAGGGTAATTGAGTTGCTTTGAAAAAGTATTTGCCCCCTTCATTAATTCTTCTTTATTTTGCATTTTGTCACACTTACATGTGTCAAATACATTTTCATATTAGACAAAGATAATTTGAGTGAATACAAAATGTGGTTTTTAAATGATCCCCGAGACTTTGGGGGAAATAATCTGTGGACTGACCAGACACAAGTTGAACTTTTGGAAGGTTTTGTCCTGTTACACCTGGCATAAAACACATTTCATAAAAAGAACATCATACTAAACAAACATGGTGGTGGTAGTAGTGTCCTGCTTTGCTGCTTCAGGACCTGGATGACTTGCCATAACTGATGGAACCTCGAATTCTGCTCTCTACCAGAAAATCTTGGAGAATGAGCTTCGGGCCACAAACTGATGGTTGTACAATCGCACAATTATCTGAAACACACCCGCAAGTGTACCTCTGAATGGCTAAATAAAAACAAAGGTTTTGGAGTGACCTAGTCAAAATCTGGACTTCAATCCATTTGAAATTCTTTGGCATGACCATTCATGAATTAAAACAGGCTGTTCATTAGGTTTAGGAGGCAATTACTTTTTCACCCAGGGCCATTTAGATTTGACAGCTTATTTTCCCTTATTAAATGAAATCATTTAAAAACTGCATTTTGTATGTGCTCGGGTTATCTTTGTCTAATATTAAAATTAGCTTGATAATCTGAAACATGTGTGACAAATTTTCAAAAGATAAGAAATCGTAAAGGAGGCAGATACTTTTCCACAGCACTGGATATAGCTGAACATTGTTCAAAACTGACCAGAAAGGTGGTCGAGGCCTTCTTGAATCCAATCTGTTATTTTTTATGAGCATATCAATTATGCCGTATGATTTTTTGATTTTTTTTATAGAGTGCTGCTTTCATATTTAGGTGCCCGTGAAATTAAGTTATCACACACTGCACAATATCATTGTATCACTCTTATATGGCTCCAGCAGTATGATTAAATGCCCTTTCGGTCAAAAAGCATCAACGGTAGCACCCCCCCCAATAGGGAATACTGTCGTTGGTGACTTTGTATACAGTCAGTGAGGTTTTCAGCAGGTGTATAAAATATAAATGAATGGGTACTACAGAGTTTGTTGTATCATCTGTTATGAGTTTCACTATTCATTGAATCATCTGCTTTTGCTACTCATAATGCATATTACAGCCATTACACCATGATGTGTAATGCTATTATAAAACAAGTGACTAATAAGTTGACTATTCACCTTACCCCACCATAGTAAGCTACAATTAAGAAATTCACTCACACAGAAGGGACATATTTGATAAGGCAGGCTTTTCATTGGAACACCGCAAATCAGAGGAGGGATGTTTTTGTGTTGCAGATCTTTTTCAGCAAATAGTCAGACTTTTGGTTCTTTGTAGCAACCATCCAGTGAGTGAACAGAAGTCTCCTCATTTGTGATTTGTGTTGCATCTTCAGTGTGCCCTGTGTTTAAGCTATCTAGTTGTCAACCCGGTCACTTTTTGTTACTTCCCCAGAACCCCCTAGACTTTTTAGGGGGAACGTAACAAGGACAATAATATAAAATTTTGACTGTAAGAACAAAAGTTCTGTGGAAGTGGAAAAGAGAAATTTCTCATAGTTTCACTCTGCTGACTTTCTATTGACACTGACTGATAACTGAAGGATGTGGTGAAAATGATGTTGATCCTTTGCTCTGGCAGATAACAACTAGTGGCAACCTTTTTTGGGCTAGTGACTCATGGGAAAATCAAAGATAATTCTAGTTAATCATAACATTTGGATTTCAGAGAAGTGTCATAGCGGAAAGTTTAAACTATGAATATGGGACTGTGATGACCATAAAATCCTGAGAAATAGTCAAATGATCTCGTGGGGTGTTTCAGAACCAAAAAATACAGACCTGTAAATTACATTGATAGAATGCTGCAGATTGTGAAGTAAGTATTCAAGAGGCATCTTTTTTTGCATGTTTGCTTGTTTGTTTTCTAGGGCAATTTTAGTCAGCAAAAAAAAGCAAGCACAATAAACAAGAATTCAAGGCTTGCAAATGTCTTCAGCTCTGAAGATCACGCACATCTGGATTTGAACTCTGGTTTAAATATTATTTTTCCTTAAAAAAAATTAGAAGTATTGTAACAAAGCTAACAAAATTTGTGACAAGCAGTCCAAAAAAGTGCTTTGAAGAAAAATACTAAGGTGAAGACAAGGCTCAGTTTGATATCTGAGAGAATCAAAGGTGCAGTAGTTTCTAGCAGTAGATATACTACTGCTAAATGAAAGCATTTAAGATGTGTTTACTGAGTTTAGGAATCGTAAAGTATTATATTACAATTACATTTGTAATATCATTATGTGGTAATGTGGTAAGGAATAAGGAAAGTGAAAGTAAGAGAGTGCTAAGTGCCATGGATATCATGCATGCAAGATAGATTAAAATAAAGCAAAGATATCTGGTAACACTTTTTTTTTTTGTCAGTTTTCAGAAGACTAAAGAAGCAATCAAGTTTTATCTGTGCTGCCAAAGACTGATATTGCAACTCTTATTTCTCTGGGTCCTGCACTTCCATTATGAATTAATAGTAAGGTTATACAGTACACTGTACATATTGTAGGAAGGTTCCTGATGGCTAATCTGCTAGTCGTTTAAACATTTAAGCATAGTTGTGGAAGCGAAGCTTTCAACACCAAAGGGATGCCACAAGCTTGTTAGGCTTAATGCAGAATCAACAGGCAGTGTGGTCATAGATACAGTGGCTTGCGAAAGTATTCAATACCCCTTGAACTTTTCCATATTTTGTCACATTACAACCACAAACAAATATATTTCACTGGAATGTAATGTGAAAGATCAACACAAAGTGGTATACAATTGTGAAGTGGAAAGAAAATTATACATGATCCAAAACATTTTTTACAAATAAAAAACTGAAAAGTGCGGTGTGCAAAAGT
>JASGAU010386191.1:0-11346 GCA_030220045.1 Australoheros facetus | reverse complement strand
GAATTACTGGGTTTGTAATCTATTAAATTATAGGATAGGTTTTATCACTGTATTCACTATGCATACTACAGATTAACTGGACTGAGGCTATGATCAGTTCAGACAAACAAGGACTAAAAAGTGCCCAGCCTTTACAACTTAGCATTAGTGGATTAGTTTTAATATTAAAGCACAGATTGCATAGTCATTACATGTTGTATCAATAACAGCCCATTACTAGTAATAAGGTGCAAGATAAAGAAAATATTTAATAAGCAGGTAATTAAGCGGCCCCACGGTGAAGTTACACCATCCATGTTACTCGCAGTCTCTAGTTCACATACAGGCCTTTTTATTTATTAATTTTCTTAGCTTAGGTCCCATTGGTCCCATTGGTTTGTCTGGACTCCGGTGAACACCATCTGGGTACTTAAGGAGGAGAAAGAGATCAGTTTGCAGTCCTTGGGGTCAGCAGAGAACATCCACGGGCTCCGGCATAACTGGAAACCTTATTTATTTATTTATTTAAGTTTTCTTGATGCACTTCATCTACTTTTGCAGTCATGGACGACATCGTCTGGAAGGACATCAATAAAAAATTTTTAAGAATTTGCAACGATATAAATCCATCTTGTGCGGAGACTTTGACTCCGCGGACCTTCTAAATGCCTTTCACTGAGAGAAGGACAGTCAGTGCTGTGAATGTGTATAAGCAACAAATTACTTGATTAAGATGGGTAATAAACAAACGATATTTACCGACGAGCAACTTGATGCTTACCAGGTAAGCTTGAATGCTCGTGTCTATACCTGTGTTTTGAATCTGAATATTAAGCACAAATGAATATCCTGCAATTCCTTTTTTTTCTTAATGTTTTTAATTGTGTGCAGCCAGTTAAAACATTACTAGAAAACGTGTTGGTGGAAGGCTAAGTGAAGCAAAAAATACAAAAAAATCTGGGTAAAAGTAAACATCTTTGTTTGATTATTGCAAGGCTGCTTCTTATGTACTGCCAGTATTCAAGAGGTGGAACTGATTTTTAATACTATTGCGCTTATATTGCTAGACTGTTATATTACAATTTTTCTTTGTATTTTATGTCTAAAAGAGGGAAAGACACTTTTAAAATATTAATTATTAAAAGTGTCTCACCTCAATTTAACACAAGCAATAACCGATTTCCTACAACAGTGCAGTCAGTTATGACTTTGTTGTTTAAATATTGATGAGCAGAATAGCAGAAGGTTTTGATTTCACTGCAAACTGGAGGATCTTATACAAACAGAGTCATCATCTGAGAGGATCTGACCTTTTGTTCTCTGTAACAACAATCCTGGTTTTCCCAGGGAGAAAGACATCTTCATATGCATGGGTTTATCATGTGATTCCGTGTGGACTTAATAATTGATGCCAAGCCAGAATGATGTGCCATGAAACTCTACTCTCTGGACACAGTTTCTCAAGAGCTTCTCTGGTTACTTCAGCTACTCCTAGAATACGGTTTCTGTTTGGCCAATAGTTGTTATCTCTAGGGTATCAGTTGAATTTACATTCTAAAGCTCAAATATTTAATGCTAGATTATTGCATACAGGATCAGCTTGCTTTGTTCACCAAGGAATTCAGAACTTCACAACACAAACAAGACTGTGCTTCCATTTCCGAGTGTCAGCATAACTCATGGTGTTATCTTGTGTGATGGAAACTAGTAGGTCAGGTTGACTTGAGTAGGTGCATCAGTGAAAGCAAAGGGTGCTGTCCCTCATGCGCAGCTGACTGCACTCTGCTTCTTACACCCATGAGCGTAGCTCACACAGAATTCATACAAAAGGCAAATGTAAGCTGAGGTGCTCTAGTAGAGCTGTTGGATAAAGCCTGTGCCAGCACATGCATGTCAGACAACAGCAGATCACGTTCCCTCATGTACTCACACACATCATCGTTTAGGAGAAACCAGACACCCCACTTAGCGTTTTACAGTAATGGTTCATCACATGAATTCACAGAAGTGTCATTGTGAGCGCTTCATGGAAATTTCTATTGCACCTTAAAGAATTGGTCATGATGTGCAGTTCTGTTAAACCTTATTGTAAGTATTTGCTTTTCACACGCTGTGTCTCCCTCACTGCAGGACTGCACGTTTTTTACTCGGAAAGAAATTCTCCGGTAAGAGTTATATTCATTTGTGTTTTTTTTTCATTCTGAAAAATTGCTCACAGATATTTATTGTACTGTCAGTCGCTTAAACCACTCTGGTCATGATACACATGTTATTAGAAGACTTTTTTATTTCCTTCTGTCCTGCCTTTGCTCTTTGGACTGTATGTGCTTTAAGCGGTTCAGGATTTGGCATGTAATGTTGGATGTTCAGTCACAAACTATTCTTTCATTACGTAGCTTGTATAAAATAGATCACTGCTTCAGGCTCCATTTAGCTCCTATTCTAAGAGTTAAAAATGCCTCAGCCATGCAAAATCCCCAGAGCTCACTGATTCATTTGATTTAATTGCCAGCTGAAATATGGGATTTTTGGGGATGCTGTTAAAAGTAATGCATGTATTTTGACTTCATGTAGCATACATGGCCAATATTACTTTAGTATAGCTGGAGTTGGTTGGGTGGTTTGCTTCTGGTTTGGTCATTCCATCTCAAATCAGCAAATCTTTAGAACATTTCCAGCTTGACTAGTTCTGATTTGCATAAAAATGTTATGGTCCAAAGTTTGGACACATTGAATGATTGCTTTTTGCTTCATATATCGAGTACTTTTCAAGATATATTTTTTTGAAATATGGTCATCCACCCACTTTCAGCCCTTTTCTTTTTTCACACATTGAAATCTGAGGCAATGTTTGAACATGAATACTTGAAAACGTCACATTGCAAAAGACGACAATTTCTGAATGGTATATAGTTGTATTTCACAATAATGCAAAATAAAGCATGTAAAACTAGAAATTCTTAATCAGAAAAATGATTAAAATGCTATTTTCATTCAACTTTCATGCTGGACTGAACAAATACGACAAGTTGTATCACAAAAACCAAAATAACAGTAGATTGTCTGATCAGAATAGAAACTGGGTCAGTTGGCCCACTACTGCTCTGGAGGCGTCTGATAATTCTTGCAGCATTCATTCCAGCAGTCAGCATAGTGATTGCCTGATCCCTGCTTGCCCATAGCAGTCATCTGTCCCAAATTACAGATTCTGATTCATTTTGATGGTAAGAAAGGCCAGTGGAATTTTCAGACGTTTACCTTTAATAGTTTTTGAGATATTTGTGTTCAAACATTGCGTTCAAAGATTTCAAGGTGCAACAAAAGGGTCTGAAAATTGTTTTGGGGGAAAAAAAAAAATCTTGAACAGTATTTGATACATTTAATAAGCTGAATTTTAGCATATAGGCACAAATAACTTTAATTGACCAAGTGGGATCTATAGATTTTTTATGTGCTGCTGTGAGGTTTTAAATCGTGGTTTAAGGTTTATGAAAAGTTATATGCTGTCACTTATGACCCCAGTTATATATATTTGTTAACATTGTAAGCTTTGATTTTATTCTAAGTTTTCACTTCCAATCACTTCATTGTAATATTTTGCTGTAAATCACGGTTGATGGAGCTAGAACATAATTCAGAGATATCCTCAATTACATGCAGTTTGAAAACTGAGCAACCAGAGGAGATATACAGCAGATACAGTGCCAGTCAAAAGTTTGGACACACTCACCCATTCATATGAATGGTTCACTCAGTAAACATCTGTGCATTATGATTCATGTTATATAATACAAAACGGATATACATTTATGTGTCGACCAAAATTACCATATGTGGTAAATATACTTAAAATATACTTATTGCAGGTCAGTGCTGCCTTTTATATTGTAATGGCTGCATTTCCAACCTTATTCACCTGACCCAACCAATCAAATGTTGGTCTCATTAAACACAGACAGGATTCAATAGGAAACCTAATTCAGACAAATATACCATTACATCTATGAATGGCATCTTATGTGCATTTATGATTTGTGGACATTACTATTATATGCAGGAGTTTGTCAGTGTAGATCTGGAAGGTTCTGTCTTCTAGCTGTGACTCAGTATGTTACATGAAAGTCATGTTGACCTTTTGACTGGCGTATTGTTATCAGGGTCGTCCAAAAAAGTATCATATTTCTACCTCAACATTTGAAAAATTAAATACATATAATTCTATCTAGTGATGGCACTGATCATGACTCACTGGACAGACTTAATTCTGTCCTACTGTTGCTCATCCACTTGATGACAGGCATAAATGACTCGTTTTTCTCCTTCATGAAAGTGAGTAGTGATGGTCACGTTTCAGTATCTTTTGTCAGTGGTTTGTTCTAGATGTTAGATGATAAAGAGCTACTTAATAAAATAAAATACAGACGCTCAAGAATGTTTTAGTGTAACATTAGAGAATGATATGGTCCTATATATTACATTTTGTATTTGTCAAGGAAAGAGGCTGCAATCTTAGATACTGTACATGTGAAGCTCTTTCTCTCCATAGCTGCAGTGGTTACAGCACAAACTGACTGATCTGCAATGAATTTGTTCCACGAGTTGCTCGAAGATGACAACAGGAGTTGCATCTTTTTAGATTTAACTTTACTGACCATGTGCAAAAGTACTCTTGGATTCCAACTCAAAACTACTACTAGTAGTAGGAGTAAAAAATATAAACAGCAAGATCCAACATATAAATATAAATATGAGATACCTTATGTTAAAAAAGATTTGGTAAGGTGTAGGTGTACTCATGTGCAGATATGTAAGCACAAGAAAAGAAGATAATTAATGTTATTATTTTTCTGTCTTGGAGGTTTTTGCATATTGGAGGATGTACATGACATATGGACATAAAACACTGCTCAAAGGCACATTAAAGGCTTAAGATTAAATTGAAATAAAAAAGAATGACAAGGGAGAAAAAGATTAAAAAGGAATTAAAAAGGACAAAGAGGAAGGAATTTTAATTGTTCTGTATGAGCATGTTGGCAATATTCAGTCAAGCTTTTCTACACCTTCAGGCTTTGCTATAAAGGGCATTTATAGTGGGATGCATTACCTGTCATGACCAGGCTCTGGATAAGCAGTAGAAGATGGATGGATGGATGGATGAGCAATTTTTCTGCATTTTTCAGCTAAATTCAAAGTCNCCCTCACACACACACACACACACACACACACACACCAATCTTCCACAAATTGCAAAGTGTTTGTTGTGTAACAAAAACAAAGGAAGCACAAAAGTTTTAAAAAATTTTTCTAGGTTGCATGGCAGATACCATGAGTTGGCTCCACATCTTGTACCAATGGACTACACCAATGAGCCTGATTGTAAAGTGCCATTAGCCTTAATAGTCAACATGCCAGAATTAAAGGTAAAACTCTTTTTTTTTAATTAATCAGCCTGTTTTAGTGGTTCTTTATCTTTATTTCTTTTTTTTTCTATTCTTTTTCTTTTTACCAGCAGTCTCTCCTGTTATGTATTAACTTATATGGGTTGTGCTCAGGACCCATTTGTTGCACACTGCTCACACTAACCAATATCAATAAACACTCCTTTCCAGAGGGACAGAATTGATTTTGTAAGCCTTTGAAAGTTAATGTGCTGTGAAATGCTCTGACTGATTTATGCCCTCATATATATATATATATATATATCTGCCATTTAAAAAGAACATTCTAAACTAAAAAGCTCAGTTTTTCTCTGACACAACAAGCTTGAATGGGCACACAGACTTATGATGTGCCCTTCGTCTTGGCATGATTGGACCTTGCCTGTAAAACTGTCACATTAAGGCCGGGTTGTAAGGGTGGTAGGCGACCACTGAAGACAGGATTGGTCCTCTACAACTTCATGACCATAAATACATTCCTATCTTCCTGAACACTAATGAGCTGATTAGAGTCAACTAGAGGGATGACATTGCATCATTTTATTAAATCATGTTTAGCTGATTGTATATTGACCTCAAGCCGTACTCATTTTAGAATCACTGAACTACAAACTCTGTTTTAGTAGATTGTCTTGAGCATGAATTTACATATGATGTCAAATAAATCAGTTATCTAATTACTATATGGCTTCAACATACAAGTAAAGAGAGCAGTCAGGTTTTCCAGCTGAAACCTGTGATCAGCAGAATACAGTTAATTTCTCTGCAGCTCAAAGGTGAAATAACTTGAAAAGTTACATATTCATTAAACTATTGTAGCTGGGGTTTTTTTTTAGGCTTTTTACCTTTATTAAATAGTTTAGTGAAGAGGAGAATCAAACCTAGGCTGGTGCATTTATGAATTTTCTTATTAAAACATATAGGACATTATAAATATGTAGGTGTTTTTGATTACAGAGATTTTTTTATGTTTAGACTAATAAAAGCTTCTGCAGTTATTAAACAGAATCATGATTTATCTCCAGGAAAACCCATTCCGCAACAGGATTGTGGAGTCGTTCTCAGAGGATGGGATGGGAAATCTCAGCTTCAATGAGTTTGTGGACATGTTTTCAGTCCTCAGTGAAATGGCTCCTAGAGAACTCAAGGCCATATACGCCTTTAAAATATATGGTAGCAACATCTTTTAAAACATCCATATTTTATAGAATTTTATGAATTCAATTTTTTTAATGTTTTACTGTAATCTCTGTTGCTGATAGATTTCAATGTGGATAATTACCTGTGCAAAGAGGACTTGGAAAAGACTCTGAATAAGCTGACAAAGGAGGAGCTGACTCCTGAAGAAGTTGAGCTGGTGTGCGAGAAAACCATTGAGGAGGCAGATTTGGATGGAGATCACAAACTATCTTTTGCTGACTTTGAAAATATGATATCCAGGGCCCCGGATTTTTTAAGGTAAATAGGTTCATGTTATCATAACAACATTTTGAGATTATGGTAATATAAAAGCATAGCACTGTTACCTCATAGCAAGAAGTCTCCAGGTTTGAGCCTGACAGCTAGCTAGCTGTTTCCTTTCTTTGTGGAGTTTGAATGTTCTGCTTTTGCCTGCATGGGTTCTCTGTGGGTGCTCCGGCTTCCTCCCACAGTCCAAAGACATTAATGTTAGGTTAATTGGTGATTCTCAATTAACCATGGGAAAAGGATCAGTTCAAAGAAATCATTAAAAACCAAACTTACCATAATGAGTGTATGTAAACTTCTGATCAGAGCTGTATGTCACTCCACCTGTTTTCTTCATTTCCTCATTCTGTTGTTGGGACTGCTGTCCCTCCCCCTGCACTTCTCCACAGCTACTGCAGCTTCTTGTGACTGTGAGGGCCTGTTACTAGTTGTTGCTGGTGCAGCAGCAGCTGCCCCAACAGCTAACATGTTAATTTGACAATTTTTGCTACATCTGTTTCTAATTTCTTTTTCTTTCTCTTAGCTTTTCATCTCCACTTTTTCACTTTTGTTTATAAATCTTTATCAGATACTTCTACCACACTCTGTTCTACAAGGTGCATGAGCACACAGGGAAGGTAGGGGAGGGACTGGTTGTGTTAAGAGATTTGATTGTGCGATCCATTATCGGTAATGAAAATGAATGAATGGGCTGCTGACAGTGCTTGTAGGGCCGGTGCACAGAGATTACTACTTTTTCAATTATCTTTTATTTTTTTCAGTACCTTCCATATAAGAATCTGAGAGGGCTGGATGGACAGTTTCTAAGGTGGCTGAACATCAAGACTCTACCTGAACCGTGTCCTGGCCACAGCACAGTCACTGTCCATCATTTCTTTCCGACCTCCTCCTAAGTTGTCTTGGGTTTAGGACCAAACTATTGGGTGAATCTGGATAATGATGTTCCTCAATTTTATTTTAGTAAAACAAAATGTATTTAAAACCTAATTTTCCCAAAAATTTAATTAAAAAAATGCAATGATTAGCAGGTCATTCAAACCCTATAACTATAAAAGACAGCACATCACATGTTGATGTGGTAAAAATGTGTTGTTTTATATGCTCATTTTGAATTTGATGCTAAAAACACTTCAATAAAGTTGGAGAAGGGGCCAAAAAATGTGAAAAGCTGATTAAGACTACATAATAATACTCACAGCTACCAAGTAACATTACTATATTAAATATTAATGTGATCGGGTATAACAAAGAGCAGCCCAGAGAGACTGAGTCATTTAAAAAATAATGCATGGGAAAATAGTTCAATGTTTAAAGAATAAAGATTCCTTAAATAAAGTCATAAAAAAGGAGGTTTCGTTATCTATCGTACATAATCTTATTAAAGTTTCAAAGAACTTGGAGATGTCTCTGTATGCAAGGAAAAAGCTGAAAACTAATACTGAATAGCACACTGTGTTAAAACCAGACATGATTGAGTAGTGGATATCACTGCTTGGGCTCAGGAACATTTTCAAAACCATTGTCAGTGAAACTGTATTGCACATGATTTCCTATGAAGTCTTTTTACAATGACACACTAGATAGCCAGTATTTATAAAACTATGGATAAAACTTGAAGCACAGCAGCAGCATTAAGGGCATACAGATATTATATAGCTATGCAATAAATAAAGTCTTGCGGTTGTTATCTTGCTTGTACTTTGCATGACAATCGTGTTGTACTGTTCCCCAGTTATATGAAGGGCTTCGTCATCCAAACTTTTTGTGGTAACTTTCATCTTCTGCCTCAGCCATTTACACGAGATGTCAGTTACTGCCATCTTTTGGATATGTATTTTATAGTACTGCATATAATTCCTTGTATTTGCCTTTGAATAAATGTTTCCCTGTGCTTTCTGACTTTGTGTGCATTTGTGGGGTTTATTGTCAGTGAAAGAAGCCATTAAAAAAACGGAGCTCTCTTGAATCGTTTCAAGCAATTGCTGCAAATGTACTCATATGATGATGCACCCAGCCATGAAACCAACTTAAAAATCAGGAAACACACATGCTTCTGCATAGCCCCTCATATGAGCTGTAATAAATTTTTAAGGAGGATGTGATCATTAAGAAAGATCTCCTTCGCCATCACCAGCCTGTGAACATCCTGCACATGCCGGTTAAATTCTGCAGAAAGCTGGAGGAAATGGTTTTGGCTGTGTTGGTTTATGATTAATGTGTGGTGGTTTTTTGGCTGGAGGGTACAGATTTGCATCTGCTACGTACTGTACGGCGTATTGTGTTACACAGTTCATGTTTAGCTCAATAGTACCTACGAGTCATACAGACATACATGAAGAATTAGATGTCAGGTAGCCATACATGCAGACCTTCAGTCACTAAGAAGTTTAGGTCTGCTGAGACTTAAATCTCATGTTTGTTGACAAGTGCAATGGCTGCAAAATGGGCTTGGCAAGATAAAATAGTGCTGAGTTGCTTAAATACAGAAAAGTCACGGAGTAGAACTACATTTCACCTCGTGTGTTATGTGGAAAGTGTTTCGGTATTGGTAATACAAACTGTAAAGCATTATAAGCTCCTAGATGCCAACTCGGCCACAGACAGCAGATTGAAACAGTATGCATGGTGCATCTGAACAAACTCCATGTTTATGAGCAGCACCCCATCTGTATAAAACATGTATAAAACATAGGTGCAGCGACGAATGGAATGCTTTCTCCTCAACTGTACACAGTCCTTACTCTGAAAAATGAAGAGAGGGGACATTGAGCGCTGTATTTTTAACTGACAGAGGAGGATTTGTCTGTTCAGTTTTATTAAGCAATCTTCAGAGCAGCCAGTTAATTCTTCAGTTCATTATCTGAAGTTTCCTTTCCAAGGGCAGCATCAAATATTCAGGGAGCTCCATTAATTACTGGTCTCACAGGGAACATCTGTTAGTTATGATCTCAGCAGAAACACTTCTGGTGAAGTGTGATTACGATGCTGTAAAGCAGCCATTACTTTAAGCAACTGTTTCTGAGGGTGAGAGCGGCACAGCAGCGTGTGAAACCCATGCTGGTTTCACTGTTTGAGATCTTAATTTGATCTGATTTAAGATCTCGCCTTTAGCGATCACAGCATAACAGCAGATAACTTAGGTGGTTGCTTAGGTTTTCGGTAAAAATTAAATTGCGGATGAACAATTTAAAGTACGTCACTTGAAACAAAGCCTAATTCATACTCAGAGGAGTACATTTAATAGTATTGACATAATCTCTGACAATACTGAGCGAGTAAGTCGTGTGTCTGTTTGTTATCTCTGAATATTCCTTATGAAGACCGAACAAACCTTATCAACAGATAAAGACAATAATGACATGTGGGGGAAGCCCCCCCAATGACTGATAAGTCATTGTCTTTTTCTATTTTAAATTAAAATACTCATAATAATGTAAAGTGAACTACAAACCTTACACAAAAATCGCATATGATGGAGTATTACAACAGGTATACGCTCTACTGAGTGCCCTTCTAGGTATGTCAGTGTTTCTCAGATGTGCAGAAATCCACTGACACACAATCAGGCAGTTATGACTCTTATCAGTTATAAGCTTTTATACCCCATGTTTTCCAGTGACACTTTATCATGTGGATCTCAGTTGTGAAAGAGGAGCCGAATGAAATGTCACAAAGTTAATGATCTGCCAAGCTGAATGTTTGATTATCAAGACGTTTAGCATATCCTAGTCTGCATCACCCGACTTAAAGCAGGAACAGCTTATTTCCTAATTACTCTCATTCCATCCAACATGAAATAACACAGCAGCTGCAGTTTTCTCTCTTGTTTTTTTTTTTTTTTTTACCGTTTAAGAGGATAACTATGAAAGCATTCAGATACATATTAAGTATTCCCATAATTGTAGCTTTACTGGTCTCAGTGAAACTACAATTAGCAAAGTAAAAGCAAACAACAGAAGATAATAAATGACATTTTACCACCTTCGACCCACTTCCCCGTTGCTGTCACAAACAGACGTTTGAAAACTGTATGCAAATAAAGTTTCCTGTAAATGCGCAAAACTGGCGGAAGGATCATGTAACATTTTTAAAGATCAGCCAGTAAACACGGTGGCATGTCACAAATTTTCCTCATGCTGCAATTCTCTGTAACAATATGCTATATGTTAGCATTTTACAGGAATGTTCTTTGAGTGGAAAATCCTAATCAGAATGCATTCCATGGCTAGAGCACGCTAAACATGGTACTATTTTCATAGCAAACACTGATAATATTTCTACTTTGTATACTGATTTTTTTTTTTTTATTATTTGCATTTTGAGCTCTACATGTAGAAATGCTGCCATCACGCCACAGCCACTCTAAAATGCATATCCTCATTTCTTCAGGGTGTTATCCTCTTCACCGTCACCTTTAGCCTCTATACATGTATGTATACCTGTAGACAAATATATATATATA
>JASGAU010386189.1:10714-24909 GCA_030220045.1 Australoheros facetus | reverse complement strand
CAAACTTATCAAAAGATTTTGGGGTGCAATTTCTAAGGAGCTGAGTGGCGTGTTTCTAGTCAAGATCAGGTGTGACCCAGGACTGTTCCTCCTTGGCCTCTCGTCAAAATCAGTCACTCTGACACAATCACACTTCAAACTTTGTGATAAACTGTTGTTATTGGCCAGGAAATGCATTTTGATAACTTGGACTAAGGATAAACCACCGACTGTTACACAATGGTACAGAGAACTATTTAGGGTCCTCCCCCATGAAAGGATCAGGGCAGTTCTTAGGGGTAATGAGAGATATTTCACCGATATGTGGTCCCCTGTGCTCAGATATTTACCTAAAGAATTGACTCAACTTGTGATGAGGGGACAGAATCTAATAAAGTGGTCAATCTTAGGGCCTAACCAGTGAACATCCTCCTCCTGTATTACTATGCTCCCTTTTTTTTTTTTTTGTCTACACCATAGCTGCAATCTCTGATTGTCTTGTTGATAAGCATTAAATGTGTATGCAAATGCCTGGCGATTACTGTGACAATAGATAAGGCATAAAACCAATGAAGACACGATATGACATGATCGTTGGACAGTACAGTGGCAGTTTTGTTTTTTTTGTGTTTTTTTTCCTTCACCTCTGTAATGTGACATAACAGTATGTTGTACAATTATATGTTCTTTTGTTTGTTAGTGAAAACACAAAACTAATAAAACTGTAAAAAAAAAACAACAAAAAAAAACATAGCGTTCGCCAGGGAGGATGCCAAGGATAATAGGTTACCATTCCTGGACTGTGCTGTGCTCAGTGAATAAGGTTTATTGGAAGCCCACACACACAGACCAATACCTCCCGTTTGACTCTCACTGCTTACTGGAATACAAACTCGGGGTGATCAGGACCCTGCAACACCAGGCGTAAAATGTTCCCTCTAAGGCAGAAGAGAAAGAGAAGGAACACACACATGTCACGAAAGCCCTTAAAGCATGTGGTTATTCCAACTGGGCTTTCCTCAGATTAGCAAAGATGCACAGGAAAGGAGGTCAGAAACCAACTAGGGAGAGAGAGAATGACAAACAGAACAACAGTGTCATCCCTTATGTGGCAGGTTTGTCAGAGAAACCCAGGAGAATTTTCTCCAAGTATGACATCCCAGTGTACTTCTGACCCAGCCCCAACATAAGACAACAACTGGTTAATCCCAAGGGCAAAACTCCTAAACACAAGCTTAGAAATATCATGTATGCTGTGCAGTGCAGTGAGGAGTGCTCAGACCTTTGCATTGGCAAAACCAAACAGCCACTTCACAAATGCATGGCACAACATAGAAGAGGCTCCTTGACAGTACAAGACTCAGTTATACATCTGCACCTAAAGGATAAAGGACACTCTTTCGAGGATGCCAGTGTTCATGACCATTACTGAACAGAGGTGGTAGCTTACATGAGGTTTACCTTCCCAGGTGCCTCAACCCCAACTCACACCCTACTTCACCTACAGGTGATCTCAAAAAGTCACTTGATCAGATGGGGCAAAGTCTTACAGTAGTTTCACCCAAAACCTTGATGGTAATGACCCATGCCTTTTTTCACATCATGGCTTATGTGATAATGCACATGAACAATAGTGGATCAATGACCACCTCCAATGGGAAAATCCACACTACGGTTTAAATACCTGGGACTCTCCACCTTTTGGTTTTAGAATGGAAGAAGCCCCTTGTATAAATGATGAAACGCCTTCAAAAAACATAATGAATGTGTTACTGTGTTATTGAAAATGTGATGTAATTACAGTAATGTTACTCTGGAACCAAAAACTCTATTCTGGCTGAAAATAGAACTAGCCAGCTACACAGCTAGAGTGTAAAACAGCCTTGGCATTACTTTAATACTTGACTTTCCTTTTTTGTCTTTTCCTCCATCAGGTGTGATCTACACCACTGATATGTTGGATCGAGAGAGCAAGGACTCCTATTGGCTAACAGTTTATGCCAGTGACCACGGTGTGGTTCCTCAGTTCACCAGTATTGATATATTCATCCAGGTGGAGGATGTTAATGACAACGCCCCGCTGACTTCCGAACCGCTGTACCGAACCTCAGTGCCTGAGAATTCTCCACGGGATGTTTCTGTGATCCAGATCCAGGCCCAAGATCCTGATGCCACACCTCCCACTATGGCTGATAGGCTCAACTACCGTATTGTTAGTGGAAACCCACAGAATTTCTTCACCATCAATGCCCGCACCGGTGAGAAAGCATGTGTGCATCTGTCATAAAAATGGCAGTGCTGTATTTCAGGTGAAGCAGAATGTGATTTGGAAACCATGCTATTTCAAGTGTAGTTAGAAGGATAATTCATTATTTTTCTTCCTGACAAACATTCATTTAGTCTCCACTGTAGGTTGTTACCTAACATAGAGGCTCCTCCTAACATAGATGGAATTTTAGAAGGAACAACAATGTTCAGTGCCTCAGTGATGGGGCTACAAACTAGAAGTTTACTCACTAACAAAGAAATGAGCCTTTTCTAATTTTGTGGTACTTTCATTTTAATGGATAGAGACAGAATATAAACAAAGATCTAGAAAAAACACATTACATAAAAGTTATAAATTGATTTGCATATCATTGGGTAAAATAAGTATTTGATCCCTTACAACTCAGGCAGAATTCTGGTTCTCACAGATTGTCTGTGTGCCCATGTGGCACACAGATTACAATCACTTAATCAGTCAACTCGTTTTTTTGTTTAAAGCACACCTGTCCACAGTATGCATTTCTTCCATTCCCACCTCTCCATCGCCATGGACAAGACCAAGGAGCTGTCAAAGGACATCAGAGAAGACAGTAGACCTGTGCAAGGCTGGAATGGCCTACAAGATCATCAGCAAGAAGCTTTGTGAGAAGGTTAAAAATGGAAGAAATATAAAATGACAATCATTGCCCTTGGTCTGGAGCTTCATGCAAGATCTTGCCTTGGAGATGGATGGTCATGAAAGGTTACCAGGTGGATCGGGCTAAAATTACATGGGAATAGCTTGTTAATGATCTGGAGGCAGCTGGGGCCACAGCCAGCTGGAACACTAAGAACACCATTGGTAATGCATTATGCTGTAATGGATTGAAATCTTGCAGTGCCCAGAAAGTCTCCATGCTCAACAAGGTTCATGTACAGCCCCATTTTAAGTTTGTAAGTTAACATCTAAATGATTCAGAGAAGGCTTGGAGAAAGTGCTGTGACCAGATGAAACCAAATTCAAGCTCTTTGGCATCAGCTCAACCTGTCATGTTTAGAGGAAACGAAATGCTGAGTATGACCCAAAGAAAACATCCTTATAGTCAAGCATAGAGGTGGAAACATTGTGCTTTGGGGCTGTATTTTTACTAAGGGTACAGGATGATTGCACCTCATTGAGGGGGTCGATGGATGAGGCCATGAACCATTAAATCTTGGACCTGAACCTCATTCCCTCAGCCAGAATACTGAAGATGGGTTGTGGATGGGACAGTGACCCAAAACCTACCGCCAAAGCAACAATTGAGTGACTAAAGAAGAAGCACATTATGGTCATGGAATAACCTAGCCAGTCTCTGGACCACAGTCCTATAGAAAATCTGTGGAGGGAGCTGAAGCTTCAAGTTGCCAAGTGACAGCCAAGAAACTTAAAGAATTTAGAGTTTCTGTAATGAGGAGTGGGCCAAAATCCCTGCTGAGATGTGTGCAAACTTGGTGACCAACTACAAGAAATGTATTATGTGCTTGCCAACAAGGGTTTCTCTACCAAGTACTAAATCATGCTTTGCTTGGGAATTAAATACTTATTTCACTCAGTGGCACTCAAATCAATTTATAACTTTTATGTAATGCATTTTTCTCTGGATTTTTGGTTGATATTCTATGCCTCTCCATTAAAATGAAACTACCATAACAATTAGAAACTGTTCATTTCTTTGTAAGTGAGTAAACTTACAAATTCAGCAAGGAATCAAATAATTATTTCCCCTACTTTTAATGAAGATTACTCATGCATTGGAGTCATAGGCCAAATATATTGGAATAATGTTATTGTTGCTGCTGACTTCAGATAACTTTTTGTGTTTGCCTCATCCCCCACAACGGAAAGCTGAAGGCTCTGCCTCCCATTCTGCTCTTAACTATCCCAGGAACCACAAGTAAGCCAGCAGTCTGAGAGCAAAGTGCTCTATTGGGGTGATATGATACTATGAGGTCTTTGAGAGGGGCCTGATTATTTAAGACTTTGTATGTAAGGAGAAGGATTTTAAAATCAATTTTGGATTTAACAGGGAGTGAGTGAAGAGAAGCTCTCTCTTTCTAGTCCCTGTCGGTACTCTCGTTGGAGCATTTTGGATCAGCTGAAGGCTTTTCAGGGAGCTTTTAGAACAGCCTGATAATAATTAATTACAATAGTCCAACCTAGAAGTAATAAATGCATTTGTGATAAATCAATTAGCTTTTCAGCATCACTCTGTTTCTAATTTTAGAGCTATTGCACAAATGCAAAAAATCAGTCCTACATAGTTTTTAATATGTGCATTGAAGGACAAATCCTGGTCAAAAATGACTCCAAGATTTCTCACAGTGTTGCTGGAGGCCAAAGTAATGCCACGCAGAGTAAGTATCTGGTTACACATTGTGTTTCTAAGGTTTGTAGGGCTGAGTACAATGACTTCAGTTTTATCTGAATTTAGAAGCAGGTAATTAGAGGTCATCCTGGCCTTTATGTCTTTAAGGCATTCCTGCAGTTTAATTGATGTGTGTCAACTGACTTCATGGATAGATAAAACTGGGTGTCATCTAAATAATAATGAAAATGATGAAAATGTATGCAAAGCTTTCTAAGAATACTGCCTAACGGAAGCACTCCATAATTAACCTTAATATGTGATGAAGACTCCCCGTGTACATGAACAAATTGGAGTCTGTTAGATAAATATGATTCCAACCATTGTAGTGCAGTACCTCAAATAACTATGACATTCTCTAATCTCTGTAATAAAATGTTATGGTCAATTTGTTATTTTAAAGGACTAGTTGTTGCAATCCCCAGTGATTCAGCTCAGTGTTCATGAGTGGGTTATGAAGTGACATCTAAGATTGTTGATCTTGATGAGCCAGCTTGACACATCATCAGCTGTGTACCCCTGTTTCCTCGGGTGTTTCAGCCATTTATCACAATATACCCTCAGCTGGGGCAGGCCCACCTCAGGCTGATCAGACCTGGGTGTGTGTCATCTGGGGTGGTCTTTTAGTTCCCCACATTGTCTCGTTTCTTCTCAGCCATAGCCAGTAACTGCTTGTCTCTGCAGCTCTGGACAGTTCTTTAAGGGTCTTCCTCTGGCTCTGACCTCTGATGCCAACTTCCTTTAGAAGCCTTACTGTGGAGCCAGCAACAAACCCCCTGCATCCCACCTTCACTGGGCACACCTTCACAGTCCAGCGCTGTTCCTCTGCTTTAGCTGCCAAGCTGGCATAACGCAGCTTTTTCCTTTCATGTGCTTCCTCGATGGCATCCTCCCAAGGGACTGTCAGCTCAACTATGATGACATGGTGGTAGGATTTGGACCAGAGAACCAGATCTGGGTGCAGGTTAGTAACAGCAACTTCTAAAGGAAATGTGAGTGTCTGGGTGAGGTCGACGCTCATTTCCCAGTCCCTAGCTGCATCCAGTGAGCCTACGTCTGAGAACGAGGCATTGGTCTGTTACTTATCCCCTTCCCGTATAAAGGTTGTCTGTGGAAAGATAGGCTGGGCAGCTGGTGGAATGGCATTGATTGTGGTTCTTCTGCTCTCCAAGGCATAGGCCAGACACTTAAGCACCTGATTGTGCCTCCAGGTATATCTTCCCTGAGTCAGACTGACCTTACAACCCACCAGTATGTGTTTGAGGGTTGCCAGGGCTGCACAGAGGGGACATGCTGGATCTTCACCAATCCAAAGATGTAAATTTGCTGGCGAGGGAAGAACATCATACGTGGCCCTGGTGATAACAGTATTGAACGCTGTGCTGAGGTCTAGCACACAGAGATGACTCCACTGTTAGAGGCCATAAGAAGACCATATGTAACCTTCACTAATGCTATTTCTGTACTGTGAAACCTGACTGAAACTCTTCAAATAAACCGTTCCTCTGCAGATGATCAGTTAGCTGTTTTACAACTACTCTTTCAAGAATTTTTGAGAGAAAAGGAAGGTTGGAGATTGGCCTATAATTAGCTAAGACAGCTGAGTCAAGTGATGGCTTTTTAATTAATGGTTTAATTACAGCCACATTACAGCCGCCTGTGGTACATAGCCAATTAATAAAGATAGATTGATCATATTTAAGATTGAAGCATTAATTAATGGTAGGACCTTTTTGAGCAGTCTTGTGGGAATGGGGTCTAATAGACATGTTGATGGTTTGGAGTAACTATTGAATCTAACTAAGAAAGATCAATCAGAGAGAGAGAGTCTAAATAAATATCAGCAGCACTGAAAGTAGTTGAACATAAAGATATATCTGAGATGGTTATGAATAATTTTTTTCTCTAACAGTTAAAATTTTCTTTTTGAAATTTGTGAAGTCATTATTAGTTAATGTTAAAGAAATACCCGGATCAACAGAGCTCTGACTCTTTATCAGTCTGGCTACAGCGCTGAAAAGAACCTGGAGTTGTTCTTATTTTCTTCAATCACTGAGCTGTCTGAGCTTTACGGAGGGCTTTTTTTATATAGCAACAAACTCTTTGTCCAGACTAAATGAAAATATTTTAATAAGAGCCATTGCCTCTCCAGCTTATGGGTTATCTGCTTTAAGCTGTGTATTTGTGGGTTATACCAGGGAGCCAATCACTTATCATTTGAGGCTTTTTTTTTCAGAGGAGCCACAGTATCCAGAGTTCTATGCAATGAGGATGTAAAACTATTCAGGAGTAGAGTTTAGGTAGCTGTTCTGCACTGTGTTGGCACATAGAATTCAAAATCATAATAATGGAAGAATTATATCCTTAAACGTAGTTAGAGCATTTTCAGAAAGACTTCTACTATAATAAAACATATTCCCCAGTGCTGTGTAATCCACTAAAGTAAATGTAAATGTTATTAAGGGATCATCAGACAGTGGGTGGTTTTCAGGGAATACTGTTAAGTCTTCAGTTTCTATGCCATATGTCAGAACAAGATCCAGAGTATGATTAAAGTGGTGGGTGGGCTCCTTTACATTTTGAGAGAATCCAATTGAGTCTAATAATAGATTAAATGCAGTGTTGAGGCTGTCATAAGGAGGATATGAAGAGAGATAGTGTGAAGGAGGAAAATACTGTCATGGTCTCTCAGTCTTTGACCCAGAGTTCTGAGTTTTGTGATTTGCTTTTAGATTTGATATGTGATTTATGTTCTCATTCTATTTCTTGTCATTTAAGTATAATATTATTTACTAGCTGATCTTTTTTTGGTCCTTAGTTTCTTGTTCTATGATATTATTTTCCTTTCATCTCAAGTTTGTCCTAGTCTTGTCTCTGTATTCTGTCCTTAGCATCTTGTGTGAATTCAGTCTTGTGCTCACGTTTGTTTACCTTTCTGTCCTGGTATCAAGTTTGTATATCTTAGTTCTGGTCTCAGTGTTAGCTTTTTATTAGTTATTGTTTTTGGTATGCTTGTCTGTTTGTTTGTTAACAATATCACAGCAAATGTACCAGTCCCATTCATACCAAATTTGCACAAAAGATGGTCAGTGACACCTAGATCACCTGGTGAAATTTTTTGCCATAATTGGCTCTAAGTAAAAAGAAAAAGAAAATCCAGAAAAATTAAAATGATTTAAGATGATGTACCAGCAGGAGTCAGCCTTGGTGAGTCTCCCTTTCAACTTGTCTTGAAATTGCAGACTGCAAACTACGTACCAGGTCTTAATTTGTGTTTAACTTGTGTAAAGACAGAGTTATTGTCAACATATGTGATGTGCGCTTGGTGCATGAAGAAATGAAATGGCATATTTGCTAATGGCATATTTGCTAGCAGAAAGTGCTTGCGAGCAAAAAAATACATGAAAAAAAAAACAAACAACAAAAGACAGACAGCAATATTGATAGCGAGTTTTGAAAGTTGAGAGATTTGAGTGTGTTTGGAGTGTATAGTTAGTGTGTAATTTAGTGTGTAGTGTGTTTAGTAATGGTAAAGGTAAATGGACTGGTTCTTATATGGGACTTTTCTACTCTACATGAGCACTCAAAGCGTTTTATACAGCATATCTCATTTACCCATTTACACACACATTCATACAAGCACTTTCTACTTTCTGTCTAACATTTACTGGCTTTGGTCTGCTGTGGAAGACATTGGCGGGGTGTTCCTGCAATAAACTTGCCAGTGCTAGACATGCATTTATCTGGAGCACAAATGCAGTTGATGACAACCTGCAGTGCTGACTTCTGAATCTCGGAATCATTCACTGCCAGGACTATACTCATCCCAACAGTAGAAACAGTGGATCCTCAATCATTAAGCGCAGCAACAGCCTCAGATAACAGCAGCTGGGTCTTTGGAACAACTGTGAGGATACTCAGGATATCAAGGGCGTAATGCACAGTTTCACTCATGCCATAGTAGGTCCTCCAGTTGCAGGCAATCGATATAAGCTGCGAGATTAGCTGAACACATGACAGCTTTTGACCTCTGCCGGTTCCTACAGAAACTCCATCATTTCCATAACCTGCTCACGGCTATGGCTATGAGTGAATAGGGGCACCCCTTCAGTGCACTGAAAGGATTGCTTCACCTGCTCTGCCTTGATTGCCAGATCGGCCTCAAAGTACCTGCATAGGGTCATGCAGGTGTGCTTGGCTGTCTGCCTGCTGGAGAAAATCTCATTGTCAGTCAGCAGCACTCCATGATCCTCAGGATTCAGCCTCTCCAGTGTGCTGATCAGATTAATGAGAAATCAGAGTCTGTCCTTGTCTAAAAGGTCCAGGACAGTGCAGAAGGAAAAGGAAATGGAGAACATGATGGTGTAGCAGCAGCCGGAAACGTGAGCATTCCAGAAACCACAGCGTGTAGACAACCGCATCTGATAGGATGAAGTGCGGCAACATACTGTGTCCCCTGAGTCCTATCTGGTCACAGCAGATGACTGCCCCTCCTTGAGCCTGGTTCTGTCGGAGGTTTCTTCCTGTTAAAAGGGAGTTTTTTCATTCCCACTGTCGCCAAGTGCTGCTCATAGGGGTCGTTTTGACTGTTGGGCTTTCTCTGTAATTATTGCATGGTCTTTACCTTACAATATAAAGCGCATTGAGGCAACTGTTTGTTGTGATTTGGTGCTATTTGAATTGAATTGAATTGAATTGAATGTTGCTGCAATCCATCCTATCACATGTATCAGAGGTATCCTGGTTATAGGCAGGGTAGTAGAGGCACAGTGTCACTCCAGTTGGAACCATTAAAGGTCTGGGGATTTCTAGCAACTTCTGAACTCTTCCATGAGCAACAAACAATGCAGTTAACTTTTTGTGCAACAGCAGCGAAGCCAGACACAGAGCCTGAAAGGTAAGTTGCACATCATTGGTCTTCTTTTAATCTATATAAAGCATTAGCAAGCTCCCATCTGCATGAACACTGCTAGCAGCTTTTGATATTCCCCCAGAGGTGTGTGATGCTGCAAGATTAGACTCGACTTAATCTCTTGGGTCAAAGTGTTGTTGCCAACCACCTAGGGCAGGAGTCATCAACTACATTTGTCTAAGGGCTGGAATTTTTCTGGGCTGACACTGTGAAGGCCAGATCCTCTCATAAAGTGAAATAAAATTAATATTGCATCCTAAGTAATATATTATCATTTGTTATATCAATTTTCCTTTCAAATTTATACTATTTTTAATGATGTGATGTGCAAGGCTTGCACTTACATGTTATGTTGATGGTTGTTATGGAAACATTGTGTGCAGTTCTCATTATAGATAGCATGGGAAACAATAAAATGTTACATGAGAGCAACTAGTTTATCTATGCACAATCTATTTTTCAGAAGCGATTTCTGTTCATTTTTTTTTAATGACTATAGGAACATATGAAGTGTTCAGATGCAAAACCCTCTAAATCTGCTTGGACACTTTTCTTTTAAAAGAGCATTTTTTTTATCTAGATCCTATGATAAAGTTCAGTAATTTTATTTTACAGGCAATGGTGAGGTGCCTTTTTCCAAAAATGTAAATATAGTAATTTATCTACTTTTTAACAGATAATATTTTGTTTTGTGGCAAAACCAGCTAAATCTTCAGTCCGTCCTCTGCCTAGTGTGAATGAAGGCAAAAGGACCAACTATCAGACTGTGATAAAAAGATTTCTACATAGCTTCACACAGTACAACCACAAAGTCACAAAATGACAGCACATCAACATTTAACAATGTGGGGGGTTCATGACAACCAAGGGATGCATATGGGAGCTGTAAATGTATACATTTAAGACACTTAGCTTTACTAAAACTGTGCCTCAGAAGAATAATAGAAAAGAAACCTTGCCTTAGTTAAACACTTTAGGCCAATTGATGAAGGAAACGGATGCAGCCCAACAAAAAAATCTCTAAAATCAGGGCTCGAAACTGACCACTTAATGTACAGAAGTATTAGAAACCAAGTAATAGGGCAACCTAGGAAACCCAAAGCAATTTTTTATCTGGCTGAGGGGGTTTAGGCCTATGGGGACAGAGCATCTCCTTGTTAAATCCCGCACTTGATGGTGACTTGTGCAGTTGGCTTGAGGTTGGCCTCTAGTGTAGATCTCCAAATCCCCATTGAATTCCTGATGAAGGGTCTTAGGGTCCTGTTGATCTTGTATAGTTCTAGGCATTCCAGGATCCATGTGTGGGACACAGAGTCATAGGCTTTCTTGTAATCAGTCCAGGCGATGCACAGGTTGATCAGTCTAGTCAAAATTGTCTGCATTCTAGATTAATATTAAACTCATCCAAACTGTGAAGAAATACACATGGACTTATTTAGTAAATAAAAAAGTGTTCAATAAACCAGAATATGTTTTATATTTTAGATTCTTTATAGTGGGCAGGTCTTGCTTAGATGACAGATTTGCACATGTTGGCATGTTCTATGTCAGCTTTATGAGGTAGTCACCTGGAATGGTTTTCAGTTAACAGCTGTGCCTGTCAAGAGTTAATTTATTTAATTTATTGCCCTCTTAATGTGTTTAAGGCCATCAGTTGTGTTGTAAAGAGGTAGAGTTGGTATACAGTGAATAATCCTATTTGAGTAATGTTCTAATTCATATTATGGCAAGAACTACTCAACTAAGAAAAGAAAAATAACAGTACATCATGACTTTAAGAAATGAAGGTCTGTCAATCCGAAACATTTTATGAACTTTGAATGTATCCTCAAGTGCAGTCACAAAGACCATCAAACATTATGATGTAACAGGCTTTCATCAGGACCGCCCCAGGAAAGGAAGACGAAGCGTTACCTCTGTTGCACAGGAGAAGTTCAT
Organism: Australoheros facetus; assembly: GCA_030220045.1. NCBI lineage: Eukaryota > Metazoa > Chordata > Actinopteri > Cichliformes > Cichlidae > Australoheros > Australoheros facetus. The sequence continues at coordinate 13,425 of JASGAU010386189.1, read as the reverse complement.
TAGTTATCAACCTCAGACCACAAGTTTACAGCACCCTTGATAAGTGCCCACCTAAATGCTTCACAGAGTTCAAGTAGCACACACATCTCAACATCAACTGTTCAGAGAAGACTGCATGAATCTGGACTTTATGGTTGAATTGCTACAAAGAAGCCACTTCCACTATCACCTGATCTTAACCCAACTGAGATGGTTTGTTTAACAGTCTGGATGGCTTCAGTATTAATTTACAATGTAGAAAAAAACAAACATTGAATGAGTAGGTGTGTCCAATTTTTTGACTGGTACTGTATACACATTCTGTATGCAAAAAGTTGTAAGCTGGCTGAACAATTAATGTTTTACTGTGAGTACAAATCTCAAAGAAAACAATGACCATGTTTTTCCAGAATAAATACAAAGAAAGTATTTTCCTAAACATCTATGTTGAGGGAAAAGAGTTAAAAAAAAACTGTTGATGAGTTTAAATACTTAGGGGTTACCTTAGATTCCACTTTCACATTTAAAAAGCATATTAAAATGATGTCATATAATGAAATACAATATAGCTAATTGTAAACATATTTGGAACTCACTGATAGTTGATGCATTGAAAACATACTTAAATGCAATGATTTTTTCTTATTTTCATAACTGTATGCCATGCTGGGCACAGGCAAAGAAGACTGAATTAAAACCCATCAGATCACTTCACAAACAAGCTCTTAAAGCTCTGTATAGAAAATCACAATATCATTATCATCATTTACTTATTAAATAGAATTTGTTAAGATAATCAAGTCTTGTTTTCAGATATATGGTTAGTATACAAGGTTATACAGTACCAGTCAAAGGTTTGGACAGCTTTGACTGGTACTGTACATAATGCTGCTCCACCACCTTTGAGATTTGTCCATTCCTGCTCAGAACAAAAAAAACAGTTACCAGGTCCACCACAAGAGGGCACTGTAGTGTGCCTAAGTAAAGCACCACTCTTCTGCAATCAGCCTTCTCCAATAGAGCAATTAAAGCCTGGAACATGTTTCCAAAGAATTTGAAAACTTGGACCAATTTTGATATTTTCTCTTGTGAAAAAAAAAAGATTTTTAGTACTCAGTCTTATGTGCATTAATCTCACTATAATTTGTTCTTTCCTTTTGTGTGATTTGAACATGGTCCCTGAAAAAAATCAACATATATAATTTGTAAGGATTTGAGTGTTATAACAATAATTCCCAAAAGCTACATAGATGTTGATAGTCCTGGTGCCCTAGGCATTTCATGTGATAAGCTTCAACCAGATTAGTTAAGGTGTCTAGGAGCAGAATGAGGTAGCAAGACTATAACGCTCTTGATAAGTATATATAAGTACAGTGTAACAGTAATTATGTCTGCTCATGTTAGGTAGGATCACCACCCCCTGTGTTCCTCTTTACCACATCTAACACAGAGAATGTATGAGCAGAGCAGCAGCATCTAAATCTCTGTGTCACAGAGAAGATCGAACTTGCAAGTCCTCAAGATAGGGTCTTCCATGAAGAAAAGTATATAAAATTCAGCAGAATATAAAAAGGGTAGAAAAACATTGTAAAAACAAGCACTATATGCCTCTAAATATGAGCCATTACATTAGATGGATCACTGAAAAATATGGCTGTTACAAACACAGCGTAACACTGGTGAAGGGAAAGAATAAAAGATAATGAAAGTCAAGTCAAAACAAACAGGTCCACAGCATGAACTGACAGAACAGAAACTTATTACACTAATAGTATTGTAGTAGTATAGTATAATATTACTATACTAGCAAAGTACCCATTGTGTGTCAGCTGATGCTGCTAGTAATGGAATGATAGTTACTGGGCAGAACCCATGTGTAGTCTTGAACTGAGCCACTGTAGAAGTTATACAGAAATTTAAATTGTATTCTCATGACTAGAAGCTACCTTTCAGCTGAAAATTCAAAGAATTGTTATATGAACAACCCTGAACATATTCCTTGTGGAAGGAATTGCATAATGTCTCTTTTATTAGGCCACCTAGTGGCAAGTGTGGAACTGAATAAGCAGTCACTTTGGCCACAGTCAGCAAAATGTACTGAGGTGCTGATATTTTATGGCAACATTTTTAGAAAGCAGTGAATTGTGGGTTAAGGGTTTTTTTGGTGTCCTTGTTAACTTCTGCTTAGTTGACATTGTTTCTATCAGCATGTCCTATCACTGTGTACTGACTAAAAAAAAAGCAACTTTTGAAATGACCAAGTTTAGAAACAAGTTTACAGTCATATTTACATTTTTTTAAAGTACACCTGCTCTACTCGGTTCCTCGATCCTAACAACATCGCTTCCACTGGCAATGTTTTCTCATGCACTAAGCTCACCAAAACCCTTACCAAATTTCTGAGAATTCAGAACTGCCCTCTACAAAACTAATACATGTGTAAAAATGAATTCCATGCATGGCATGGGCACAGCCGTCATTATTGGTCTTCATCAGTCACCCCACAGAAAGCAAAGTTTTATTTCAGCATACTCCGTGCTGTGCTAACATCCATTGCAAAAGACAGTAAGTATGTTAGAGTATTTCAGTTGTATCTTGAAATGCTGACAGACCTCCACTCCATGGCCACCTTGGAGTATTTAGCAGCTGCTCCAGATTAGACATAATGATCACAACTATGGGGCACTCTCTATTGCAGACAACTGCCAACATATATATATATATATATATAT
>JASGAU010386189.1:0-10668 GCA_030220045.1 Australoheros facetus | reverse complement strand
GTTATCAGTTGTGGTTTTCTAGTTCCTTTGTCCCTGGCTCCCCTGCATCTGTGTTTCTCTTTGTCTGTTTCCCTGTGCCTTGGTCCCTGTTTTTAGTTTTCCCCCTGCGTTTAGTCTGCGTGTACCTTGTTAGGTGTTTCTTGTTTTATTTTGACAGTCCTGTGTTCCCTGTTTGTTGTGTGGAGTTTTGCTTCCTGTGTTTCATTAATATGATTTTGTCCACCTGTTCTCCCCAGCTGTTTCATGTTTTCTCCCCTCGTCATTCCTGGTGTATTTATTGTCTGCATTTCCCTCTGTTCTCTGTCGTGTCCTCCCTCATGGAGGTGTGGTTTGCAGTGGTCACTGGGTTCCTGTGGTTAAGTTTTGCACCAATGCTCCTGGTTTTGTGTTTATTTTGGATTTTCTTTAATATGTCATCACTTTATTCAGTCCTGCCTTCGGAGTTCTACATTACATTTGGGTCCACCCTGCTCGCCACACCGCTCACACATGACAATTAGACAACGTGGGATATATATATATATATATATATATATATATTTATATTTATTTATTTATTTTTTCCACATTATCTTATACATATATATTACTTTACTGTTGCCTACCTGTATAAGACAATGTGGAATATATTTTTTTGAATTGTTAAGGAACTGGGATGTTTGCACACACTGGACACTTAACAAATTAATGACCACCTCCACGCATTCTGGCCCTGTCCACCAATACAAAACTTCTGGAAAGAAATAATCACCAAACTCTCTCAAATCTCAATCTCCTTTGCAACCACTGTGTTTTGGAGATAAATGCGCTTTCATGCAGCGTAAATGAAATCTCCGGTCATAAGCAGTGTTTTCGAGCTGTGCTGTGTTGTTGAAATTGAGCAGAATAACATGAAACACAATTAGTTCATTTCTCTTTGCTTTTAATTGGGATATTTTGTAACAAGCAGACAGACATTAAACGTAGCGGTGAAAGTTTTAAAGGCTGGCCGTTGACGAAAGCCTCGAGCTCCGAGGGGAGAGAAGCTAGAGAATTGAGGCTCCAGCATAGTATGAACAATTCAGAAATACCGGCACAGAATCTTTTAGTGGTATGCAGTACTGGACTGTACCGTCTTACTTTCACCCCTGCTCCTGGGTCAAAATCAAAGCCCAAGAAGGAGAAGTCTTTACTGACCACATCAGCTCAGTGGATAAAAACATAATGTTCACCAGGGAGGATACCAAGGATAATAGGTTGCTGTTCCTGGACTGTGCTGTGCTCATTGAGGAAAATGGAAGCCTCAACACTAAAGTTTACTGGAAACCCACACACACAGACCAATACCTACTCTTTGACTCCCACCACCTACTGGAATACAAACTCGGGTGAGCAGCACCCTGCAACACCAGATGGAAAATGTTCTAAGGCAGAAGAGAAAGAAAAGGAAGGTCAAAGATCAACTAGGGAGAAAGAGAACAAGAAATGGTGCAACAGTGTTATCCCTTATGTAGCAGGTTTGTCACAGAAACTCAGGAGAATTTTCTCCAAGCATGACATTCCACTGCACTTTAGACCCAGCCCCACCATAAGACAAAACTGGTTCATCCAAAGGACAAGACTCCAAAACACAAGCAAAGCAATATAATGCATGCTGTGCAGTGCAGTGCAGTGAGGAGTGCTCAGACCTCTGCATTGGCGAAACCAAACAGCCACTTCACAAATGCATGGCACAACATAGAAGAGCCACCTCGACAGTACAAGGCTCAGTTATACTTCTGCACCTAAAGGATAAAGGACACTCTTTCGAGGATGCCAATGTTCACGACCATTACTAAACAGAGGTCGTGGCTTACGACACCAGCTGTCACCCAGCTTTAATGCTGTCTTGAGATCTCTTCCCAGGCACCTCAACCCACACTCACACCTTACATCAGGTGACCTCAATAGGTCACATGATTGGATGGGGCAAAATCTCACAGTAGTTTCGCCCAAAAGCCCTGGTGGTAATGATCTATGCCTTTTTTCACACCATGGCTTATGTGATGATGATGCACTTGGTCAATAGTGGGTCAATGACCACCTCCAAAGGGGACAATCCCCACTAGGGTTTAAATACCCAGGACTCTCCTTTTGGTTTTAGGACTGAAGAAGCCTCATAGATGAGAGGTGAAACATCTTCAGAAGTACGAAAGAGATCCATTTGCCTTTTTTTCTAGCTCCTAATACTTCCATACTGAGCTTAACAACTTTTTTTGTGTGCAAATTCTCAAAAACTGTGGAACATGACTTACCTGTTTCCTTTTAATTGTATAGATTAGACAGCTGTTTTGATACAGAAAAAAATCAAGCATGAGGGTGACCTTTCTTATGCTATGATTTGTTTTGACAATCCATGTATCCCACATGGTGCCCTTTAAAATTTGACCACAATGCATTTTTAAAGTTTTTTCCAGTGAATTATCAGAAAAAGACTGCATATTTCCCAAATTCTTGTGTGTTAATTCTCTATCTTAATTGTCTACTGTTTCTATCTCAGGTCTGATCACCACAACCTCCCGGAAACTGGACCGCGAACAACAAACAGAACACATTTTAGAGGTAAAGGAAGAGTTAGAGGTGTATCTATATGTGCTTGGTGCTCATGGGAGTGATGTTCTTCCTGTACCTGGGGTTTTACCTGGGTGCTATAGTTTCATCAAATAGTTTGAAGACATGTATGTCATTTTTTTTAATGATTTGGCATAGGTGTAGATGAGAGATGGATACCATATCTAAAATGTATAGTGCATATAATTGTCCAAATTTTTAACTAGTACTGTAATACTACAAACTAGTAACCATTAATAATTAAATTGGTCAAAAAATGGGAAATTATCGGCACTTAAAGACAGTTATAACACTAATTAAATCTGCAAACGGAGATGATTGGGCCCTCGCACCCGGCGCGTGTCGACCCGTGGCGCGGTCGAATTGTGCCGCACTCGGAGATTGTCGCGAACGGGACAGTCGTGGGCTCAACTTGATGCTGTCAGGCCAGTAGACTACTCGTTCCTTGAGTCGTTTGGCTGTCGTGGTGTCAGCGAGTGCCCACTAATTACATGTCATGATGCTGTATGTAATGCTTGCACCCATCAATGAAATTGTAAGGATCATAGGATGATGATTGTCAGTGTTCCTGTCACCACTAGGTGGCATTCTGAGTGTAATACAAAGCTGGTAGATGGGTGTGTCCAGACTAATTCACACTCTCATGAAGCATATGAAATTTGGGACAGATTGGACAATGTATGTTTGAGATGTGACAATTTGGTGTCCTGTGGTATATGACTGAAACCCCAAGTGTTGCTATTATGGAATATCCACCATTTCATATTCTATAAAAGTCTTGATACACAGAGGAAGCATAGCCCTGGGGCTTGAAATTGAAACTTTCTGGGGCTTGAAATTGAAAAAAGCCCAAATTGGTCTCATTGGGTCAAATGCCGTAGGAGTTCATTCAAACAGAAGGCCTGAAAATGGCAAAAAATGACACCTTAAATTGAAGATGGCTGACTTCCCTTTGGGTTTCAGGTATGGGTCCAAGAGACTTTTTTGCATGTCTTAGGGTGTTACATGAGCCTGCACAATTTCAGATATGTAGATGAAATGTAGCTCTGGGGCTATGTATAAAACATCGTATTTCATGATATTTCCAGTTCCCACTAGGTGGCGCTCTAACTTTTACTGACTATATGCATATCAATGTGTTCAGGACACGAGGCTTATCAAACCACGGAGGTTTGGGGCAGATTGGGCAATGAGGCTTTGAGTTACAGCAATTTTTGTCCTCATGATGAAACATAATTTGAGATGCTGCCAAGGTCATGCTCTTTGGTGAAAAGTCACAGTTTTGAAAACAATGTAAGACCAACTCCTTAATGCTTTCCAGGCGAAATTTGTGATGGTTCTGCTCAATCACCTTGGAGCTGTACCTCAAAGTGTAAAACATGACATTTCCTGTTCCCTATAGGTGGCACTGTGACTGTTAATAAATATTGTCATATGTATGTGTTCAAGGATGGACTCTCATCCTACTGAAGAAGTTTAGTTCAGATTGGATTATGTAGGTATGAATGAGAGCCAATCAAAATTTCCTGGTGAATGAGCAAAATTCACCGTGGCGTCATGGTCAGGCCCTCCAGTCAAAACTCACCAGTTTTTAGATTTTGATTCCCCCTGGTGGCGCCCTGTGCTTTTCACAGATGAGAGCAGGTTCACCCTGAGACCTGGAAAACTTTATGCTGCCTGTAACATCATTCAGCATGATTGGTTTGGTGGTGGGTCAGTGATGGTTTGAGGAGGCATATCCATGGAGGGATGCACAGACCACTACAGGGTAGGCAACAGCACCCTGACTGCCATTAGGTATTGGGATGAAATCCTTGGATCCATGGTGCAGTGGGTCTTGGGTTCCATCTAGTGCACGACAGTGCCCAGCCTCATGTGTATGCAGGCAGTTCCTGGAGGATAAAGAAGTTGATACAATTGACTGGCCCCCATGCTCAACTGACCAATAGAACATCTATGGGATATTAAGTTGCGGTCCGTCCAACGCCACCAGGTTGCACCTCAGACTGTTCAGTGATGCCCAGGTCCAGAACTGGGATGAGATCCCCCAGGATACTATATAAATATAACTGCTAAATAAATGTCACTATGTAAATAAAATTGAATTGAGATTTGTAATGAGATTTCGGCAAAATGGTCTAGCCTGCCACATTTTTTACATTGATTTTTGATTGTCTTTGAATTCAGCCCACTGTAGGTTGATAATTTTCATTTCCATCAAACAATGTGCCAGCCTTTCATTCCTAAATCATTATCCAGTCCATATCAGTATAGATATCCAGCATGATTTTTCCCCATTTTTTTCTGATGTGTTTTCAAAGTGTTCCTTTAATTCTTTTGAGCAGTGGATAAAGAAATTGACTCGGCACACAACCTCTAGGAGCTCCACTGTTCATTGTAATGGATGAGGAAGTGTGGGGGCCAGGTTTGACATGTTAAGTCAAAAGTCCTTGATCCAGGTGTAGATGGCCGGGAGAAAGCCCTAATAGTTTGCTGGTCAAATTGTCTGGCATGACTGTATTAAAGACAACGCTAAAGTCCATGAAGGTGGCCAGGTGGCTCAGAACAGAGCTGCTATGGCTATCGCATCTTGAATAGACCATTTAACTCTATAGGCAAACTGATGGGGTATCAAAGAATGTTGGGGAGGGTGGCCTTAATGTGTGCAGGACCAGTTTTTCAAAACACTTCATGATGATATAAAAAAGAGTGACTAGTCTGTAGCTGTTAAGGTCTGCAGAGGCTTGCTTTTTGAGAAGTGGGACAATAGGGCTGACATAAGCAATGTGTGACAGGGTGGGAGATGTTTAAGCTCCTGGCAGATACTCAGGTGAACTGGTCAACACAGGTCTTAAGTATTTTTTCTGGCACTCCATCATGTCCAGCACCCTTCCTGGGATTCACTGTCCTCAGGACACACCGAAGATTATGTTCTTGCAGTGTGAGTGTTTGGGAGTTGGAGTCAGGTTGGAATAGGGGTTCTGAAGCAGGTCCAGTCCTCAAAGCAAATAAAGAAGTTGTTCAGCTCCTCAGCCTATGAGGCTTCAGCATTCACACATCAGTTGGTAATGTGCTATATCTCCTGTGCTATATCTCCTGCCACATACTCCATGGCAGGTGAGCCCTTTTGATTGGCCTCCTTTGCCTTCTTAATGCCTCTCCTTAGATTGATTCTGGCAGTGCTGTACTGACCTGAAAGAGATATTTAAAATTTTATGAAGTTTCTGGACCTTGCTTGCAATCCAGAATATCTAATTGGAAATGTCCGGCTGCACTTATCAGTTGTAACATTGTCAACACAGCACTTGATATAAAAGAATACAGTTTCTGTGTATTCTTCCACGTACCCCTGATCAAATATATCCCGGTGTATCCCTCAAAGTAGCTGCCAGCCGTGTAAAAGCACCCTCGGGCCAATTTTTGATTATTTTAGTACTTGGCTCATTAGACCTTATGAGAAAGGTTTAACAGGAGCAGAAAGAGATGTCAGACTGGACCAGATGAGGAAGAGTAGCAGCTCTGTAAGCATGCCTGATGTTAGTATAAGTGTGGTGCATGGTAGCACAGCACATGTTGGTAAAAAAAATATAGGAGCATTTTTGTCTTGTTTTCATTCATTGACGAAAGTGTCAATTTCCTCGTTGTTCTTATCCTTTTAGGTAGTTTTTATTAAGTTATTGTCTTGTTTTCGTCATGGAAAAAAGGGTCATTGAAAAAACTATGAAGAAAATATTTCGTCAGTGAAATTAACACTGGCACTGTGCTGCCAAATTTCATGTTGCAGTGCACACAACATACATGTCTAAATAAATGCTGCACTTTGTAATGGACTGCCTAAAACACTTTTGACTTTTCATTTGATGACTTGATAACAGCAATGTAATGCAATTAGTATAAGTATTCAATCAGTCAACCAATCATTGCACAAGAACCAAAAAATTAAAAAAACAAACAAATGCACCACAACAGGCTCAAAGTGGTATCTTTATCTTATTTTTTCTTTATATTACTCAACAATGATATGAGGCAAACTAAATCAGCTTCTAGTTCAATAAAAAGAGATCATCAAGAGGAACTGATATACAGAATTCACTTAAGCTATTTGGTGTTTAGACTCCTCTGGCCCATCATGGCAGAATGGAATCCCAGCAGTGATAGGAATTAGGACAGGACCCCTGGATTCTAGACGCTGGCTACAGTGAAGATAAAGATGGAGGCTTGGATGGAACACTGAGTGACTTGGGTAAAGTGGAGATGTGGAGGAGATGGGTTGCACAAATGAGTCTGCAAGGGAGAATGACAGGTAACTGGTGAGATTTAAAGTATGCAGTGGGGAGGCTGATTGGCTCGAAGAAGGTGGGCAGAATGATTGGACTAGAGCAATGAAGACAGCTTCGAGTTTGACAATGTGTGAAAATGGAACTGATATGAAGAATAAAGCCGAACACCCGGGAAAGCAGATGAGTGATTACAGATCTTTCTTATTGCACCTCTCCATAAGCTTCATTATGAGTTTTCATGGACAAAGGGTGAGGTCTATGTAATGAATAACAGATTTTTTTCAGACGGAGGACTGCACAGGAGAGTGCAGTGAAGTACGTCAGGATGTTACATGGGAAGCCATGAATTATCTGGAATAAACCAGATTTAGTGATGAAATGATCAGGTCTTTCATTGTTTCTCAAGTTTCTCAGTATCTGACAGATTTTTATATAGCAAAAAGTATTAACACAGGCAGGTGTTACTCATTTTTGATTCTTGGATATATTTTTCAAATTAGTACTAGCTTCTTTATTTTTTATGTAACTTAAACACTTAAACCAGTCTCAAAACTAAATAATCATACTGTATGGGTTTTTGACATAAACATCTGAGTGGTTCTAGTTTAAAGTTCATGTAAGCATTGTTGGGACCTCTTCTATGTTTTGGCAGTCGTTTGATTTTAAAACTAACTATTAGTCTTTAATAAGCTGCACTTGGGAGGCCAGTCTGAACTGGAACAGCATAGTTGTTTATGTGTCATGATATTGAGAGAGCCAATTTGTGATTAGGAACAGTGTATACATTTTTGATCAGGATTTTCTGCCCATACAGGTGTTGGTGACAGATGGTGGTCCTAGTCCCAAGCAAAGTACTGTTTGGGTGATAGTTCAGGTCTTGGATGAAAACGACAACAAGCCCATATTTCCTGAGAAGGTCTACCAGGTCAAACTTCCAGAGAGAGAGCGTAGAAAGAAGGGAGAACCGATCTATCGGGTGTTCGCCTACGACCGTGATGATGGGCCCAACAGTGATCTCTCCTACAGCATTGTGGATGGCAACGAGGATGGGAAGTTCTTCATTGACCCCAAGACAGCAGTGGTATCATCACGCAAAGCCTTCACAGCTGGGAGCTACGACATCTTAACTGTATGTAATTTTTTTCACTAATTAAACATACGTGCTAGTCTCAGAATATTTTTACCTATATATAACTCCATAGATTGATCTTTTAGCATTTGTTGCAATGAACTTTTGTTTGAGGCAGTCTATTTCTTCAATCTGGAAGACCTCTTATCTGAATCTGGAGAATATGTGTCAAAGATTTTATGTGCATGTACTCTTGTTTTTCTCTATGTCAGGAGATTCTCTATAAACATATTTCTGGATCATTTAGGTTTCCTGAGTAAGACTCAAAATGACCGAGTTCAGTGCTTGTTTCACACACTGGTTTTAGTTTTATCTTTGCTTCTGTTGAAATGCTAACTCAGAACTGTCTAAACCACTCAGATGGTTACAGCGGGAGCATGTTTGAATCTTTTAATTATGTTATTGTTTTGCATTTAGCATTTCATATATCAACATGTGGCAGTATAAATATAATTTTTGATGTCAGTTGAAAACCAGCAACACTGCAAACACCCATGCCTTTGCATTTCTGTGCTTCTATGTTCAGATCAAAGCAACAGACAATGGGCGTCCTCAGAAATCCTCAACAGCCCGCCTACATATTGAGTGGATCCGCCGACCACCTGCCTCCACTGTACCACTGATGTTTGATGAACCATTCTACAATTTCACTGTCATGGAGAACGACAAGGTGGCTGAGATTGTGGGTGTGGTATCCCTGCAGCAAAGCTCCACCAATTTGTGGTTTGACATCACAGGTACAATGCCCATGTAAATGGACTATTATTTGTCAGCTAGTTGAGGGTTTTGCTGTGTAAGGAAGGGTGTGCCCAGGTTTGGTGCATGTTGTGTTGCTGTTAATTAGGCGCAGCTTAGATACTGTGGCATCACTGCATGATCTGGTATGTGCTCTCCATCCCAGTTACCATGGTGACAGCTTCTCTGGCTGCCAGTTCAAGCCATGAAACAGTTAGTAGTCTAATTAACAGATTAAATTTAGGATGAAACTTTTAAAAGGTACATTCATGTTTATTTCCCTCTATTTATTTATTTGTTTTTTTAAATGTACTGTTCCATTAACCTCCTGAGACCCTGCATCCACATATGGGACATTACATTTTGGCTTTGCTGCACCTGATACTTCATTTTGTTCAGTAGTGTTTTAAGAGGTTAAGGTATTTCAGGCCATATTTACTAAACAGGTCAATTTAACATTATGCTGCAATCACAAAAAAATGTTTTGATGAGGGGGAAGTTTTGTGGGTAATCTACAAACAATGTGTTAATTTATAAACAGCAAGCTCATTTCAGTAATAACCAGCATTCTACTGAGAGCAGCATCAATTACCAGATCAAAAACAAGCAGACTTAATAAGGGTAATGTATATGTAAAAATAACACAGTATTTGTACTCCAACAGCTCTCGAGCTGTGACACAAATAGATAGCCATTCCCAAAATGCACTGCCAAAATGACTGGATATATGTTTTGACTTGTGCTTTTGGCTCGCCGTAGGTCCACCTCTCTTCATATGTTTCCTCTGTCCATATCCCTCTCATTCTAAAGACATTTTTCTCACTTCATTTGTGTGTAAAAATCCTTTTTCAGAATCAAAGCTTTAACAAATGTCTTTCAGTTATTTAGAAAACAGTAAGAATAACATTCCATAAAACTAGGATAAAACTTAAATCAGACATCTAATCAGAACATTTAGCAATACAGCAACACAGACGATACAGCTGTGCAACACCACCTAGTCTGGGTATATGTGACGCAGCACGTGAAAAACTGGCTAAAGACACAGACCAAATGGTGCAATTAAGAACATTGTTTGCTATCTTAATTTCACTGCCTACAAATATCTCTCAATCTCTCAAGTGTTATTTTAATTGAGCAGGCCCTACACTAATCAGCACATTATCATAGTGGAGGGGTTTGTGTGTCCCAGGGATACCAGAGGCTATATTGTCTTGGGGCTTTTGCCCCCTGGTAGGGTCTCCCAAGGCAAATTGGTCCTGGGTGAGGGGTCAGACAAAGATCAATTCAGATGACTCTTATGAGAGAAAGATCACAGGAACAGTTTATCCTGACTGGGATTGAGTTAACAGTGCCCCGCCCTGGAGCCAGGCCTGGGGAGGTTGCTCAAGGGAGAGCACCTGGTGGCCGGGCCCACCATCCACAGGAGGTACCATATGACCTGGGCACAGTGTGTGTCGGGCAGCAGCCAAGGGCAGAGACCCTGGTAGACCGATCCCTGGTTATTGAGGTTGGCGTTTGGGTCATGGAATATCACCTCTCTGGTGAGGAAGGAGCCTGAGCTACTGCTGCTACTTTCCCACCGCCGAGGAGCCGGTGCTCATGCCAGTGCTGTCACGGCTGCGTGCTGACAAGGCAGGGAGGACCCCAGTGCAGGACAAGGCGAGAGTAAATACACGGGGAGGTTTATTAGATACTTCAATAATAACAAAGCAGCAAAACTTGAAAGCAGGAACTAGAAGACTCGAAAGACAAAACACACAGGAAAAACTGACGAGAAGACTCGAAAGACAAAACACACAGGAAAAACTGACGAGAAGACTCGAAAGACAAAACACACAGGAAAAACTGACGAGGACCCAAACACTGAACTAAACCACACTGAGACTTAAATACACAAAGGAAACGAGGGGTGAGGGGAAACAACTGGGAACA
>JASGAU010386188.1:0-10301 GCA_030220045.1 Australoheros facetus | reverse complement strand
AAATTGGTTTGATGTTCCGAAACACGTAAGTGTGACAAACATGCAAAAAAACAGGAAATGAGGAAGGGGGCAAACACTTTTTCACACCACTGTAGGTCTACCGAAGGGTAACACATGCAGTACTTTTATTGGCTACATTATTTTTGATTGGGACACAAATTTGCTTAGAATGTGTTTTTCCTTCAAAAAGCATTGGTAACATTAACAATTCAGATGTAGATAAGAGTTTATTATTTGTGAAAGCAAAGTTTTATAAAGCCTGTTGTGGGCTCCCTCAAGTTGTGTCACTGAAAGCTACAAGTCTAAAAATAAAAATAATCTGAGAGTGTGCAGCAACTTGCTACTCAAATGTGCTTAAAGTTTGGAGTCAGCAATAATCCTTAACCTTTTATCAAACTGCTGACAGCCTAACTGTATTGTTGCTAATGCAGATACTGGGTTTTGACAAGGAAGAGGGATGCATGATGTACAGTAGGACAGCATCTCTAGTTCTACTGCATGAATATTGAACCAGCTGTCCATTAAACTCTCCATTGTGAGTCCAGCACTGTTATGGATTATAGTGGTAAATCTGTAGATGTACCATTATAATAGTAAAAGTCTTAATTTTTATAGACTGCTTTGGTTCCAAGTCCTTATGTCCCAGTAAATTAGACTGGGAAAAATAAAATACATTAATTGGCCACTTTCTTAAGCGCACCTGTTCAACTGCTTGTTAACGCAAATATCTAATCAGCCAGTCACTCGACAGCAGCACAATGCTTTTATGCACACAGACATGCTCAGAATGACCAGCTGAAGTTCAAACTGAGTATCAGAATGGGGAAGACAGGTGATTTAAGTGACTTTGAATGCAGCATTGTTGTTGGTGCATAGCTGCTTAATGGTAGTCATTGAGGACTGTGGTATATTTTTTGTCCTTTTGTTTTTGCAGTTTAGAAAATTAGCAAATTTAGTAAAAAACATATTTTTGCTAATGGATAGCTTTAGTCAAATTACCTAAAATAACAAAAGAAGTTATACTGTATACAAATTAACTGAGTAACACAAAAAAGGTGAATGTTGGAAGCTGACAAAAATGTGACAAAGGTGGACTTTCCCTTTAAGGTGTATGACTGTTATTTTAACATCCCCTCCACCCCTTCATTCACTGAGCTCTCCTGAGCAAAGCTCAGCAGCGGAGCAACCAGTCAGTTTTGCACAGCTTGTCTCTAGACCTTCTCCGACTGTTACTGTACAGCTGTTGGTCAGCGAGACGTCATGAGTGAGGAACACCATCTGCAGGTGTGCTGACTCGTGCTCCACCTGAGCCTCACGGCTGCTGTTGAGTGGAGAGGCTGAGAAGAAAAACGGAGGGAAAGACAGAGGAATTCACACCATCTTGGTGGTGAGGTGGTCGTGCTTGAAGCCTCCACGCCTGGATAAACCCCATCAAAAGCGCATTAGCCCTCTATTCTCCCGCCCCTTCCCTCCCTCCACCTCAGCGCCCCTTCCTTTCCCTCCCTTTAACACCCCTTTTCACACATCCCCCTCCCCGCCATCGTATAATAGTATCTGGACGGGCCACGCGGCTCGCTGACACATAGCCAGGCGAACGAGGAGCGATGATGAATTGCTCCCTGTTGGTGTTATCCATGATGATAATTATTAATTTTCCCCCTGTTCTTCTCGGAGAATGGGGGCCGGAGAGCTGCAGTGTTGCAGAGCCTCCTCCGTGGGCCGTCAGGAAGCCCACTGTCATCACTTATCACAGACAGAGCCGGGGCCCAAGGCTAAACGCTGATGAAAATGAAAAGCTCTCATTCTGATTTGCCGTGTTTTTGGTGTGTGGGTGTGTGCATGTTGCTCGGTGCTTCCTCTTTTCTGTTTGTGTCCTGTACTTCTTTAACCTTTCTTTGCCGCCTTCCCCTATTTGGTAGGACACAGATTATTATTATTATTATTATTATTATTATGTTATTACATAAGATCTCAGGTACAACACAAATGATTGTTTTGGTGAGCTACCAAAGAGGGCAGCTTTTTTTCAACTAACGCATTCTGTACAGTACCACCCACTGGTGAAGAAAATTGTAACATTTAGCATAGAGCTCACCATTTATCATTGGTGGGGGTCCCATATCGGCCGATATTAGCTTTTTGCTAATGTGCTGGTATCAGTATTTATAATGGCTGATAAATGAAAAATTGAAAAAGTAAAGAAGACATGCACTTACTGGGGTTAGGTTAATTGGCTACTCTAAATTGCCCATAGGTGTGAATGAGAATGTGAATGTGAGTGTGTGTGAGGTTGTTCNCCGCGACCCTGAACAGGATAAGCGGAAGCAAATGGATGGATGGATGGATGGATAAAGAAGACAGGAGAAACACCCTTCAACCATGTAATGAGTGTTGCAGTTGTATAATTTGTCCACCAGAGGGCACTCTGCAGCTTCCCAGTTGGCTGCACACATTCGGGATCCGAGCAGAGCGGGCCAGTAACGCATGACAGCAGTGTCCTATTATCTTAGTAAGGACTCATAATTAACTTCATATAACAAGTATTAGGGAAATCTGCTTATGCTTCATGCTTCTGAAAGAAAAAAAATCGACTCAGATTTTTCAATCACCAAATATCGGCATCAGTATTGGTCTTAAAAATCCTCCATCAGTCACACTCTAATATAGCAGACAGATGATTTGTGTATTTAAATTTATAAGGTGGACAGAAACAGGTAAATATAGGTGTATATATGCAAATGTTTGCTCTCTTGTTAGCTATAATAACTTTATAATGTGTGATCTGATGCAGGTTGTGTATTTAAATACGCACCACCCACCCAATAGGCCAAAAATGATTTGAGCTTCAGGGATTTAGAGCATCTGCTCACACTGTGATTATCAAACATTTTCAATCAGCGCTTGAAAGCGATGGAGTTAAGTGTTTATGAAACATCCGAGGAAAGCTTTTTCTTAATATCCTTTTATTTTTTTCAAGTGAAAACTGCATTTTGATGGAAAATAAACAGAAATTTATTTTTATTGTCTTCAGTCGTCATCTGGAGTTAAAGTTTCAAACTTTAAGTCGCTTCAGGGGCACCTGAGAAATTTGATGAACTCTTCTCTCAGGTGAGAATCATCCGGGCTTTATTTGAACTTCTATTATATTCATGAGGCCGATACATCCTTTTTTCTTTTTTTTTTTCTTCTTCTTCATTTGTGATTTTAAGTGGGCAACAAAGCTGTTTGTGCATTTGCAAGTTTCACTCTCTGGCCTAAATTTTAATTGCTCATCTCGCAGCCAGTGTGAAAGTTGCACAATGTAAAAAGTGACAATCAATCTCTCTTACGAGGCGTTGTCATCAGCGAGGCGTGATGAGGATGATCTCTGCCTCTCCGGCTGAGAGAGGTGAATCCGCTCTGGCTGACGAGTAATTACAGCTAATTTCCTAATTACCTGAGCACCAAGCTTCTCTGTAGCGTTCATTAAAAGCCATAATTGCATTGGGTTGACATGCTCTTTTATCCACTTTGGGTTCTTTTCTCACAGTTTAGCTGTGAGCTCGCAGCGCTGCCCCTGCCTGTCTCAGTCAATAAAGGCTGATTGAAGCCTTGGTGCGTGGAGTTTATTGAACACAGCTTCTGACAGCACCGTGATTATCAGGGCTGCATATGTGTATCTTTGACTGTGCTGCAAATAGTTTTAGTATTTAGAAAAAAATAGAGGTTTACAGAAGCTGTGAACAGATGGTGCTGTATTTTACATCTTGAAAGAAGAAGCAGCATTCCCTCTAGGATTTAAATGTTTCCCCATCCTGCTCCTTCCATTACCTTGCAGTTTTTTTTTCCTCACTGCCTTTTGTCTGTTTTCCTGCCTTTACAGCTTCCTTTCCTCTCTCTCCTCTGTACTATTTTTTGCTCTATCCCTCTCCTGCATTGATTCAGCTCTTCTTTGTCTCGGAGAGCCAGCCTCCAAGTTGTCAGCTGCATCAGGATTAAAAGCTATTAGTTCTGCATCATTGCCACTACAAGTGCGCTCCTGAGATTGATAGAGTGGCTCTGTTCCTCCAGTGGGGGCAGATATGGGAGGAAAACAAAGCTGGGGGGTGGGTTTTTGCCTCACACATTTGACAGTGGTCACATAAAGGCGCTCTGTCCCTGTACTTTCCCTCAGCTTGTTTTTAGATATTTGGCTTTCATGCAGATGTGTTTATAGCGCTGCAAACCTGCAGAGCATGTTTTGGAGAAAACAAATTTCTTTCCTTGCAGGCTTTTAGTTAATTGAAATACATGGATGACATGGAAGACCAATATGTCTGATTTCTCCTTGTGGGCAGACCAAAGCTTCATTAGTATTTATTTTCCTTAACTGATTCCTCCTGCCTTCTGAGAATTTTTTCCCCATTATTGCAACACTGCCATCAAAATAGCTACCTTTGCTAATTTCATGTAACAAGCTATCTAAGGTGTATTTTTTTTTTATTATTGTCAGCAAAATTTCCCCAGTGTTGCTGGCGGCTACCTCATACGGTAATTTGTTTCTTTTGTCCAGTGACAAGTCTCAGGCGAGGTGAGAGGGAGCACACAGGACGTGTTGTTGACTCAGCCTAAATGAGAAAGCAAGTTGTTTTTGAGAAGAAGTGGGGTTGAAGCAAATAGAGTGCAATTCTCATTTCGATATCCGCTGGATCTGAGCCCACATTGCCACTACGGTTTTACAGACCCTACACACTTGTAACAATAACACTGAGAGCACGGCAAACAAAGCTGAATTACTATTTCTCCATTAAGGCAACGGTTAGGGTTAGAAAGACGAAGGTAAATGTAAATATTGGAGCAGCAAGTATTTTTCCCAGTTTGGTTTGACTGTTTTGTTCCTTAACACAGCCGCTCATCATGTAGCTTACACTGCTCATTAATATCTTGAGACATGGCCTGCCTCTAGCCTCGCGCTCTCTCATAGTCAAACAAATGCAGGGGTTTATTGTACTGTCACGTTGTAACATACCCCTCATATTTCATTGCAGGCAATTGTTGGCTACTTTGACATTTTCTTCGACAAAGGCTGCAGCAACAAGGTAAGCAGTGACCGAGGCATTTAACGGAAACTAAATTATGTTCACGCTTTAGCGTGTTCCTCCTCCCCGAGGCATTCGCTGGCAATCGACGGGCGTCCTAGCCGACTGCTGATACAAGCACTTACCCAGCAGAGTCGGCCAGTTGGAACAGCCGATGCCAAGCTGTGTGAGCAGCACAGACACACCTTTTGATTGCACTTCCTCTTTTACCTGAGACCCAAGTTGCAATGTATTGGTAATCCAGTAAATTGTCATCTCACTAGAATGTTTATTTTTTTGCTTCATAAATGCATTGCAGTAAGATGTCAATTGTTGTACGTACTAAGCTAGAAATTATTTAGAAACTGTACGAGTGGATCAGCTTTAACAGAAACAAGACTTTTGCACCTTCACAGTTTTCTTTGGCTCTTTCCAGTGTTGATTTTCACGACATTTTTAGGATTTTCTTTCTGTTTCCTGTTGTATATGTATTAATTGAAATGAGTCAAAAAAAGCATGGTTTCCTTTTTTGTTACAGTTTCACATTAATGCAAATTTTTTTCCACAAAAATATGCTCCTATAAATAGATTTTAAGTCCTTTAGCGTTCAAAGTTCGTTTCTTGCACAATACTACAAAATGACAAAGTGCTGCTTCTTTAGTGAAACTCAGTACTAACTCAGGATGTTTTGCTAATGTATTTTTTATTTTTTTCCCCTCTCCACGGTATTGCTCCAGGTGATGTTCTCCACGGGCCCTCAGGTCACAAAGACACACTGGAAACAAACGGTCTTCCTTTTGGAGAAGCCTGTGGCTGTCCAAGCCGGTGAGTCACCACTTGACTGTAAAACACTCTACCAACGCTGTAGACCACACAGCATTTAGTGACACTGTTTTCGCTCATTTGCATATTTTGCAGGCCAGTTTGTATTTAATATTCAGTTCTAAGCTTTATCCTGGTGTGAGCCGCATGTGTTTACTTTCTCTCATGATATCGTTTCACTCTTTTGGACCCTCTGGGGGGGGGGGTGTGCGTCATGGCGCATTGCAGCCAGTAATCTGTCTGTGGTGGAGATGTAGTGAAGCTGGTTGACACCCGTTATCTGTCATCCACAGTGACAGTGAGGGATCAAAACAAATCACATTCAGCCATCAGAGACACCATGTAAAACTTCATCTGATAGCCAGTTGCAGGCCTCTGAATCATGATATGTTACAAAAGAAGTGCTTTTGTAACTGGCCAGTCAGGAATCTGTGGAATTGCTGTTTCAGCACATTAAAATGTGGTTAACTGGTAGCGCTTGAAGTGAGTTATAGCTGTGGGATTGTTTATGGAAATGATTTTCTCCAACCCCAGTATCCACCAAACTGTACTGAGCATCTTGTGTTCACTAGCAAAAAAGTCATTGTGAGATTATGAATATAGTGAATTCAGCTAATAGCTGTATTAATTTAAACATATTATAGATTCCAGTTCAGAAGAGCAGCACTAAAAGACATTATTAGAAGACATTTTGTTTCATGATGTTATCTATGTCCATTAGAGTCATATGCAGATGCCCGAGGCAGCGTACACAGAGCCGTTTATGCTGTTGTTTCATGGACCCTTGTGGTGCGGCTCTCACACTTTACAAAACGCCATAATTCACCAAACTCTCATATAAACAAGCGTACATATACAAGCATGTCAGTTTGGCTGTTGTTGTGAGGACATTTATTTCATTATTTTCACTGATGCATTCCCAAGTTACCCCCAAGTTTAACCATCACACTTAAGCACAGAACATTTACCCTAACCCTTACCCTAACCAAATCTTAACCCTCACAGAGGCTTTTAAAAAGATGTTTAAAAAAGTGAGCGCTGACTAAAACTAAGATAAATCAAACACATATGCCCTCTTTTTGTTTTGTTTTTGTCTTTTTCTTTTTTTGTCTTTGACAAATGACTTCAATCACGCACTCAAATTGCTTGGATAAGCTGTTCTCTAGAAAGCTGCAGCACATAATCACACATACGCAGGCAGCAAGTGTATCCTTAAAGCTGTCCGCTTTTTTAAAATTGCCGATTGCCTCCATGTGACGCCTTTAAGGGACATCTGTAAATTCTTGGTATAAAAAATAACCTGTGTTGCACATTCTTGATGGGCTCCACAGTGGTTGACAGTAAAGGCACCCTTCCTCAGTTTAGTACGCAGGGGTTTTGGTGCGATAGCCTTTCCTGTTCTGGTATGCCTAGTAAACCTGTGGAGGCTAAAGTTAAAAAAAAAGTCAGATCACTGTATTACAAGTGTTTTCATCTCAGAGCTGTAAGGTTCCAGGACATTTTCCTCATCTATTCATCTATGGTGCTGCTTCTCAAACTCAGCAACCAGTTCTTTTTTTTCCTTTATTGTAAAGGAAATTATTATTGCTGCTGGTGTTGCTTTCAGAAATGTATGATTTTTTTTATTTTGTGGTGTTCCCGTCACAGTGAGTCCTTGTACAATGCATAATGTCTGAATAATGTGGTGTTTATTGCTGCTGTAAGCTCTTGCTCTCAGTGTTATCATAATGGAAATCATGGATATGTCTGCTGAAGTGGGAATGGATGAACTCTGAGACTGGCTGTCCACTCTGTGGCCAGATATCAGACTGAGTCTGCTGTAATAAATGACCTGTGTGGGGACCGAGGCGTTCGATGTCCGGCTGCTCTTAGCCTGCGAGGCCAGCACCCGGGATGATAAGAACGTCAAAACTTCTGATGCTGCTCAAACGCTATTGAGGGCTTTGCATTATGCTAGGTCAGATAAATGCATCAGTGAGAGCAGAGGAGAATGGTATGCTAATACAGTACAGAAGTGGAAAACTGCACAGTGATACCAAAGAGCGTTATACACCAGATTGCTCGACAGTTTAGTGCTTGATATAGTCATGTGAAAAAGAACAGTGGTGTGAAAAACTAAGTACACCCTACGATACAGTAGTTTGTAGAACCACCTTAAGCAGCAGTAACTTGAAGGAATCTCAGTATCTCACATTGTTGTGGAGCAGTTTTGCCCACTCTTCTGTACAGCATTGCTTCAGTTCATTGAGGTTTGTGGGAATTTGTTTATGCACAGCTCTCTTAAAGTCCAGTTAATTGGGTTGAGATCTGGACTTTGACTGGGCCATTGCAGCACCTTAATTCTTTTCTTTTTCAGCCATTCTGCTGTAGATTTGCTGCTTTGTTTGGGATCATCGTCCTGTTGCATGGCCCAGTTCTGGCAAGGCTGGATCTGTGAGACAGATGGCCTCACATTTGACTTTAGAATACTTTAATATAAAAAGGAACTCATGTTCGACTGAGTGACTGCAATGTGACCTGTGGCTGCAAAGCGAGCCCAAATCATCACCTATCCACCACCGTGCTTGACAGTTTGTATGGTATGTTTGTGCTGATATGCTGTGTTTGGCTATAATGCACAGCACCATGTTTGTCAAAAAGCCAAACATCTTCACTTTGATCTCATCTGCCCAGAGGACATTGTTGCAGAAGTCTTGTGGTTTGTTCAGATGCAACTTTGCAATCCTAAGCTGTGCTGTCATGTTCTTCTTAGAGAGAAGAGGGTTTCTACTGTAGTGTGCACAGCAAATTGTGTCGAAAGCATGTTACCACAAAGGCAGGTAACACCACAAATAGTTTTACCGTCTAAAGCAATGCCATTCTTTACAGCAAGCACATAGAGAGACTTTATACAGTCCCAGACACTTTGTCCCGTGCCACTCCTGATGCCAAAAAATGAAGAGACACAGTGATGTCACAAATGAACAAGCCTGCTTTATTGAAAAAGACACGATGGCAATAAGCACAATCAAAAATGACCAATTTCAGAGGCTGATTAAAGTAAGTGTCTCTTGTTATGAACTCTGGTCATTAACATTTCTCTCAGACAGCTCTTTCCCAGCTATCCATGGAGAGTCGACAGACATTTGAACAGCTGTGCTGTTCAGTGCTACCACATTGGATTTGTGCTCAAGTCGTACATCTGATCCATATATAAACCTCACTGCCCCCTTCATTGAGACGGTGCTGCACTTCTTGTGCTCCCCCCTTCATGCTATATGATACATTTATCATGTTTAACTTCTAACAGAAATTAAATAATATTTAAACCTAAATTAAACATACTTTCACATCTCAGGAGTAAAACGGGGCCTTTAATCTAGACACAAATATTGATTTGATTTATATTGCGATATACTGTTTATCGATATTGACTGATAAATTACTGTGATAAGATTTTTTTTCCATATCGCCCAGCCATCCCCTTGTACTTTCGTATCTGCAATTTGTGCTGGATCTTCTTCAGTGGGTCAAATGGCGATCCTTGCACTTGAACTTCATTCCGAGGAACTAGAGAAAGTCACAAGGAGCCAAACCTGATCAATACACTAGAAGCGGTGAAGATTGTTTTGGTGTGGTCAAAAACCCCTGGGTTTTTAATTTGCTATGCTCCAGCACATTCAGTTGAACTCAATTTTATTTATATAGCACCAAATCACAACAAACAGTCACCTCAAGGCGTTTTATATTGTAAGGTAAAAACAGTCAAAACAACCCCCTATGAGCAAGCACTTGGCGACAGTGGGAATGAAAAACTCCCTTTTAACAGGAAGAAACCTCAGAAAGAACCAGGCTCAGAGAGGGGCAGCCATCTGCTGTGACTGGTTGGGGCTGAGGGGAGACAGGACAAAAGACACGCTGGGGAAGATAGCCAGAGATTAATAATAACTAATGAATAAATGCAGAGTGGTGTATAAAAGAGTTGATGAAAAAGAAGTACTCATGGGAACCCCCCAGCAGCCTAGGCCTATTGCAGCATAACTAAGGGAGGGTTCAGGGTCACCCGATCCAGCCCTAACTATAAACTTTATCAAAAAGGAAGGTTTTAAGCCTAATCTTAAAAATAGAGAGGGTGTCTGTCTCTCAAATCCAAACTGGGAGCAGGTTCCACAGAAGAGGGGCCTGAAAGCTGAAGGCTCTGAATCCCATTCTATTCTCAAGTATCCTAGGAACCACAAGTAAGCCAGCAGTCTGAGAGCAAAGTGCTCTGTTGGGGTGATATGGGACTATGAGGTCTTTAAGATAAGATGGGGCCTGATTATTCATCCTTGTATGTGAGGAGAAGGATTTTAAATTCTATTCTGGATTTAACAGGGAGCCAATGAAGAGAAGCCAATATGGGAGAAATGTGCTCTCTCTTTCTAGTCCCTGTCAGTACTCTAGCTGCAGCATTTTGGATCAGCT
>JASGAU010386187.1:0-11018 GCA_030220045.1 Australoheros facetus | reverse complement strand
ATTTTCAACAAATTCTGCATCCTACAAATATTCGACATATTCGATACTTGATAAAGTAGAGATATAGAAGCATTAGACTCATGATATAACTGCTGAGTGTAAAAATAATAGTTTAAAGAATCTGGGAAGGTTCAATATATTTATCTTTATCTATCTGTATGTAGTGAAGCAGTGTTCTTTTTTTTTTTACATGAACAGGTATTTTTACATTTCAGGTATGTTTTTTTCTTCCAAAATGGTTACCACAGAACTAAATAGTTCACCTGTAGCTGTGTAGACTACTTAATTGTTGTTTGCAGTTAGGTTAGCGAAGATAAGGCCTAGAATCCTTGAGTTATAGAGACCTTGACTGTAAACGTTTAGAAGGTCTGATGGTCAAAATACACTATAGCCTGATACTGCTCTGAGTGCCAAAGATGGTAAAAGACAAAACCTTTAAGACATTTACATTAAATTTAGCCAGTGCAGCAGGTGGTAGATGCAAAAATGATCAAAGAAAGAGTAGGAGGAACCTGTTAAAAAAAATACACAGATGACTTCAGCATTTCTTGATCATAAAAAATGCTGATCAAGATCATATGCTGAGCATATGCACCAGCAAACCTCAATAAACTGTGAAAACACTTTTATAATCCAATCCAAAAGAACAAAGTTTTTTTTTTTGCTGCTATTCTGCTTCATTCCACAGTTGATTAAATGCACTTGGCCACAGAACAACACCCTTCAACTCTGGGCTTATCAGCTATGAAGGCCATCATGAAGGCTCTGTCTATCTGTGAATCTGATAGATGTAAATGTGAGACAGAGAGTTTGCATTTCATAGTAAGTGACCTTGACGAGCTTGTCAAGGACCCACCGATTGTGACACATGCAATGTCTCTGTACACACATTCCACTTTTAAATGTAGTATCTACTTTAGAAGGAGACAATCAACTGATGTTCACTAACGCAAAATATTAAACTATTTTAGATAAGTATTTTAAATCCTTCCACTAGCATTTTTTTTTACACACTGTCTTTGATAATGCATTTGCATATAGTTTGGCACTGTTAAATTAGCACTGCAACATGGAGGCCAGCTGTTCTTAACAACGAGAAGGTTCAAGCTGTCTAATGATAATATGCAACTGCAGCTTATGTTGCACGTGCAAGTCTCAGAAACTCTTTTCCATCCGTCTTTTTTAATGCAAAGTATATTAAGTTGGTCATAATTGGCTGTCACAGGATAAATAATCTCCCTACAATACAGAGGAAATTTCATATATAATTTATTAGCTTATTTACTGTAACAACAAGCACTGTATAACTGCAAGGCATTAAATTGGATGCAGGCAGTGAGAAGTGTCCTTGACCTCAGATTGGATCAACAGCAGCAGCATACAGTGCAGTCATAGTAAAGGTGTCAGAGCAGACTTTGGACAACCGTTGTTCCACTTTCCAAGACAATTATTAACAGGAACTTCTTCAAGAAAGCAGCTCGCTCAAGTTATCTACGGTTTATGAAAGAAAACTGAACTTTAACATCTGTTTGCACAGTTTTCCAAACATCAAGTTTTCAGACTAGGATATACACTTCCTAGAAATTCTACATTCAAAGGTTCCCACAATGTTAAATATGCAATTGCTCTTTTAAAACACATTTGCTTCAACATGTGGCTTAGATTGAGGGTGTGATCTCGAGAGCTCGTCAGATGTGATGACTGCAAGATGCTTTTGAGAGGTTTTAAATCTTCACCATGAATCAGTATCAAATATGATTATGTGACCTTCTAAAAAAAAAGGCAGGGAAAAAGTACATCTAGACAACTAGTCTGCATGCTGCATGCTGCCGCTCAGTTTTTGTTTTTGTTTTTAAAAACTGTATAAAGCCTCTTAATGATTCACCAACACTGAATGCACCGTCCATATCACAATCATAGCTGGAAACAACATGACCGCATGTTCAGCTCAATTTATTGTTTGGCTCCGCTGCCCTCTGCTGTTTAATCTTTGTACTGCACAACTGAAAAAATTCGACGTGGTCAATTTGCTTTTGTAATAAACAGGAGGATTGAAATGAAAGAACAACGGAGGCTGCAGGGTTACAGTTTTATGGTCAATGGTAATTAAATTTTAATGTCAACAAATATGCTTAAACTGGTCCAGTATTAGAAATAATGAAAACAATAAAGTGCTTCTGAAGATGGAAATAATATTATGAGCACATGCTTGATATACTACAGACCAGTCCCATGGCTTGTTAATTTTTGTGACTCTTTTATACTGGCTAGATAAATATGGCTTATTAAAGTATGTGTCATACAGGCCTTGGTTGGCTCACTGGTAACTTTTACAATCATAATATTTACTTTTACTTTACAGGATTTTTAAAATGGTATTTTTGTCCATTCCTTCTCCTCAGATCCTGTTCTGCACTCTCAACTCTCATAAAGTAGATATGCAGAAATTACTTGGGGGACAGATTGGACTGGAGGACTTCATCTTCGCTCATGTGAGGGGGGAGACCAAAGAGGTGGAGGTGACAAAGACAGAAGATGCACTGGGTCTCACAATCACAGACAACGGAGCTGGATATGCTTTCATTAAGGTTAATGAGACACTGCTTAATGACTGCTTCAAAATGTTGAGTTTTGTTGTGAAGACGAATAACACAAAGCACAGTGAAATAGCTCCAGTCTTCCGCTGGTCAGTGGTATTAAAAAATATAAAACTGCACAGAGGTTAAGTAAGGAAATTTTAAGGGTTTATGTTTTAACAGTACTCATTTGCCAAACAATCATTAAGGTTACATACACCCACTTTTCTGAGAAGCTTTTATGATATTGCCAGGACAAAAGTCATATATGCTAAAATCTCATTTCCTGTAACCTTTTTCTTAGATCATGTTGCGACAATAAAAATCTGTTATTGTCATATCTAAAATTGTTACAATAATTGGTATATTGCCACAAATGTAAAAACAGTTGATAACTTACTTCTTCATATAATAGATTTAATATAAATGCATATGTTTTTCTTTCAGAGGATAAAAGAAGGCAGCACCATTGACCGGCTGAAGACAGTATGTGTTGGAGATCACATCGAGGCTATCAATGACCAGAGCATTGTAGGGTGTCGACACTATGAGGTGGCAAAGATGCTAAAAGAGCAACTGAGAGGCATACCCTTCACTCTTCGCCTTGTGGGACCCAAGAAAGCCTTTGGTGAGTGGAACATGTTTTTTTTTTTTTGGAAATTAACTGCAAATACTAACTTTAATATGGGCTCTTCAAATTGAACTCACTCAGAGCAATAGGTGACACTGGGTCTGCACACCAGTATCACCAAAACTCAGAAATTTTACTAACGTTCATACTTAAAAAATGTCCATACCATTTTTTTTTCTGAACCATGCATGGCCTTTGCACACACTCACTGTCCTACATTAAAGTTTATATCTAGTCATATGATACAATAAAAACCAGCAGGGTTCCTGGTTCTAAAGCAATGGAGAAAAAAAAAGTGATTTCTAGCATGGATGTTTAGTATTATAAGCACATCATCTTCCCCCTGTAGGACAGTCCACGGAAAGTGCAACACTAATAGCTTATTGTTACCCTGCCTGATGTTGTCCCCAGCTGTTACCTTTAGTACTCCTTAGTTCCATTTCATAGCTCATCAGCAAAACAGGAAGAAGATGCAGGGATATTTTACTGGCTGTCTTCCAGTGGGCCTTGAACTGCTGTTAAACCGCCCAGGAACAATTAATTGACTGGTGTTACAGTCAGCCACAATGATCATGTGTGGCAGCAGATGCTCAAAAGTGGCTCTGCAGTGACATATGTGGCTCAGTTAGGATTTAATTTTAATAATTTAATAAAGGATCAAACAAAACAAAACAAAAAATAACATCAGGCTCAAATAAATTCACTTTGTGTTTATAGACTGTTCCTATAATATTGCAGGAAAATATAAATAACTAATGATAGGTTTTTTTCCCCACAATTTTTTTCTCTCACTGTAAATCTCTTCAGTTACTGAGTAAACTTTAATTACCAGACATACACAAAGCAAATTAAAAAGGCTGTGGGTGCTTTTTGCTGTTGTTGTAGTGATTACCACTGGGGAACAATTCATCACAATTCTATAACAGGAATATTGGAAGTGCCATTTAGACAGGAAGACATGCATCAATTACATGCACACACACGCATATTTACTTTTCTAACCTTACTGTCTAACTCAAACTTTAAACAGCACAACTTGATCCTTAAGCTATAAAAACCTACAGTAACTTTTACCTAAACCCATCTCCATCCTTAATGGGTTTCAGTCCCTTAAGAAACTGTCCAAATGTCCCTGGTCTATGTTTTTAAGACTATACTAGTACTGCACTTGTGAGAACAGCCTTGTCTTATGCATTCCTAACCCAAGCCCCTTTGCATCCCCCAAAAATAATCAGCTTGTCAACTTTATGTGGACTGAATTTTTGTGTGGGAGTGTTACTGTCACAGTGTAGCTGTAACAATTCCCTATGAGCAGAACATGGTGACAGTGTGAAGAGACAAAAAAAACCCAACAACTTTCTTTTAATAAGAAGAAACATCTAGCAGAGCAAGGCTCAGGGCAGACTGCCATCTGCCTGGACGGGTTGGGGAGGGAAATGGGAAGAAAGAAAAGAAGAAGACATAAACCACACTAAGACAAACAAAGATAAAGTCAGGGGTGGAGGTGGAGGTGGTGGTGGTGGTGGTGGGGTGGAAAAGGCACAATAGCTCATTTTTAAAATTTGGTTAAAAGTCATACAGCTGCCAGTGCCAAAGAAATTGTATATATTTGATCCAAATGTACATGTTGCATTTTCCCTGCTTTATGGCGCTCAGAAGGTACTTTTACTTACACTCACTTAGTTATCTGCCTGGAATTTAAAATGGGAAAACAATGAAGACAGGCCCGCGACCCTTAACAGGATAAGCGGAAGCGCATGGATGGATGGATGGATGAAGACAGGGTCATTCACTAACAGGGATTTTCATAAGCCACGTTTTGCTGTATTTGCGTCAGTTTTATGTCTTATTAACCGACAAGCTTGTTTAACATTAGTTGACATCAGTTGCACTGCGCTGCATGTCTGCTACACAGATCAAATCTTTGTGCCTTCCAGATAGCGTTAAGTGTTTCACAGCATGAGCTAAGCCTTTAACCGTGTGAGGTATCATTCACAAAAAATGCTTTACCTGTCAACAATTCAGTGAGTGGTTGATTTATTGCATCCTAGTTACAATCTGCAGAGGAAACACCTAACTCTCCTTTCCTTAGTAACTAGGGTTGAGCCTCACTGTCCACAACACTGCTTATCAGACAGGAAACCACTTGCTTACTTCCTGCCACAGATTGTATCTATCTTGTCCCTGTTAACAGAGGTTCCAGTCTTGCTGCAGAGTTCCATACACATCAAAATACCAGCAGAGAAAAAACTGGTATAATTATGACTGAGATGACTTACAGCAGTTCAATCATGACTGATGACACAGCTTGTTTCAAAGCTGTCTTGTTGTCCCGATACAGTTTTGCAGCTATCTCTCACGGTCTATGAGGAAATGCTTTTCGAGACTCCAAAACCCCCACCTTTTTCCCCCCTTAATTGGGAGTGGCAGGTCCATATCAAGCCGTCTTAACACATTCTGCAAGTTGCCACTACATCATATCATGTTTCCAGTCTCCACTTCTTTTGTGTGTGTGTGTGTGTGAACTTTCACTTAGTTTGACCCTCTGCTTCACAGTGATAAGAGCAGAAACAAATCCTCTCACTTCATTGGATAAATTTGCTAATCACAGATCTAAATTAATTGGATTACAAACTGAAACACAGACACAAAGGCTACCAAATCTAATTTTGTTGGATTAGATTAAATACGTAAAACGATGTATTACCCAAGAATCCTGAAATTGTGAATGGTGGAGACTGCTGGAGAGATTCTCACATGCACACACAGATGTCATGTCATGAAGCATCTGTAGTTGGAGCAGCTACTGCATATCAGAATTATAAAGGCAAAAGGTCATGTAAAGTTCAGTTCCTATCAACAGAATGTGTCACATTAATTAGACCGGTGGCTACTTTTTAGGTCACGTTTGACTTGCAGCAGGACAAACATGCTACTTAGAGAAGTTGCCTCTTGAGTATCAGTGGCAAATGCTGTTAGTGTGATATATCTGTAAAAAAAAAAAGTAAACAGTGTAGCTATTCATACTTACCTGGTCCTATGTGAAAAAAGTAATTGCCCCCTAAACTTAATAACTGGTTGTGCCACTCTTGGCAGCAAGAACTCGAATCAAGCGTTTGTGATAATTTTTACTCCGCTGAGAAGGATTTATGACCTACTCTTCTTTGCAGAATTGTTTTAATTCAGCCATGTTGGAGGGTTTTTGAGCATGAACGGCCTGTTTAAGGTCATGCCAAAACATCTCAGTCAGATTTAACTCTGCACTTTGAATAGGCCACTCCAAAACCTTCATGTTGTTTTTTTTTTTTTGAGCAATTCAGAGATGGAATTGCTGGTGTGTTTTGGATCATTGTCAAGCTCAAGTGTGCTTGTGCCCCAGACCATCACACTACCACCATTACGATTGACTGTTGGTATGATTATGAAATGCTGTATTAGTTTTACGCCAGATGTAATGAGACTCAAACCTTCATCAAGATGTTTTGTAGCAAATGTGAGATGAGCCTTTGTGTTCTCTTTGGTCAGCAGTGGTTTTTGCCTTGGAACTCTCTCATGGATGCCATTTTTGCCCAGTCTCTTTCATATTGTTAAATCATGAACTCTGACCTTAACTGAGGCAAGTGAGGACGGCAGTTCTTTAGATGTTGTTCTGGGTTCTCTTGTGACCTCCTGGGTGAGTTGTTGATGCGCTCCGGCCACTCCTGGGAAGGTTCACCACTGTTTCAATTTTCTTCATTTGTAGATAACAGCTCTCATCATGGTTTGCTGGAGTCCCAAAGCCTTAGAAATGGTTTTGTAACCCTTTCCAAACTGATAGATGTCAGTGACTTTGTTGCTCAGCTGTTCTTGAGTTTCTTTAGATTGTGGCATAATGTGTTGCTTTTCAAGCTCTTTTAGCCTTTCACTTTCAGACAGGCTTTATTTGAGTTTAGTTTTAGGGTTAAATTTAAGTTATTTAAGCTCTATTTTGATTCAACGGGTCTGGCAGTAATCAGGCCTGGGTGTGGCAAGTAAAATTGAATTCAGGTTTTAAAAAAAAAAAAAAATCAGTTAATTCAGGATTTAATGGGGGTTTAGGAGGGGCTATTTACTCAGGTTATCTTTATTTAATATTAAAATTTGTTCAGTGATCTGAACCATTCAAGTATGAGAAATATGCTAAAAAACCCTGAAGAAATCAGGATGGGGCAAATGCTTTTTCATGGCACTGTAGCTAAATATATGGCTGCAGTAATAATGCAAAAATACAATTTTCAGATATTTCAGTTATCTAAATATTTCTGGAGAAAATGTTTTAACCCTCACATTCTGTGAATGTTTTATGCCTTATGGAGGATGAAGGAATCAATACCACTGACTGCCCCCACTCTCGCCTGTCCTAAATCCAATAGGACACTTTTGGGACATTATATTTTGGTCCATCCAACACCGCCAGGTTGCACCTGAGACTGTCCAGGAGCTCAGTGTTGCCCTGGTCCAGATCTGGGAGGAGATCCCCCGGGACACCATCTGTCTCCTCATTAGGAGCATGCCCCGACATTGTCAGGCATGCAAACAAGCACGTGGGGGCCATACAAAATACTGAGTACCATTTTGAGTCGTTGCACTGAAAAAAATGGACTAGCCTGCCACATTACTTTGAGTTTTGGGGTTTGTTTGAATTTAGCCCTCTGTAGGTTGCTTTTTTACATTTCCATCAATGTGGATGTGGCATCCTTTCATCCCTGATATATTACCCAGTCAATATTAGTATAATTATCCAGCATGATTTTTGTCCCACTGAGATTTGATGTACATTCAAGCATTCCTTTAATTTTTTTGAGCAGTGTATATTGATGTAGATCTTAGTAACTGATTTGGAGTCAACATTTTTAACACAAACACAGTTGTCAGCTCAGTGGTCAGCAGTGACCGCTGAGCTGACATTAGATAAGAACCTGCTAATGATATCCTAGAAACATGACTGACTCCAGCAGAGCTTTTCAGTGGATGGAAAACAACTTCCAAACAAGGGAATGTGAATTTTGGAGCCTTGTTAAGTCTTTCTTTTCCAACAACTGTGTTGCAAGTGATGTGCAGGAAAAAATGCATCAGTCTCTTTGGAAAATAACAGAATATATTCAGAGCAGTGTGAAGCAAATGGTTAAAAATATTCTACAAAAAAAAAAAAAAAAATCCAACTTAAGATGATTGCTCTACTGTCAGCATCACGCCACTTCTGACTAAATAAATGATTCAGTTTGATTAATGATTGTTATTCTGCATGTGTGGTTAGACATGATTGGAATGAGGACTAGAGCGCCAAAATCTAATGAGGGCAAGATGGTGAACGGAAGGGAGACACTGCGACTTCGTTCCAAGGGTTCCGCTACAGTTCAGGAAGTGGTGAGTTTCACATGTTCTGCTGGGCGATGACCGATTAAATTTCCAGATGTACTCAAACAGCACCGTGTACACACACATCTATACACACACACAGAGCTTGTATAATGCATTTGAAATGTTTAGCACTTTAACTCTTTTTTTGTCTTGTGTGCAGCATGCTTTGTTTTAAGGTTTTTCTCTGTGTTAGATCTGCTGAAAGCTTATGTGGGACATTATAGACCTGACCTAAACTGAAAGTAATTGAACTGTTAGACTCCACTCACTCACACAAACAAATAAACTCAACTCTTTTGCAGGAAGTGGTCTTTGTAAACAAAGTGATCCTTATTTCTCACACAAATGTTTAAAACCACTAATCATTTCCTTTTCTGCCTTTTTCTAATTATGCTTTCACACACTTGACACAGATCTATAGCTCCTAGTCGGTGCTTTTTTGTAACATTTAAAATATGTAGTAAGATTGAGTGCGATCAGATTATTTGAGCAGGGTGAGTGGTTCTTGTTTGAGTTAAAGTGTATTTTACATTTTAAATTAAATCTTTTTTCATTAGGGTGAAAAAAACCATTGAATTGGTTTTCTTTATGCAGGATATTTTACATTTCACAAATCTGGAATGTGATCCCACAGACTGCATCAACACATTTTAATCATTTTTCTAAAAAAGCATTTTTACTATGGATTGTAACAATCCGTGCTAAGGATTTCATCATCCATAGACTTTCAGATAGCTGTATAACATTAAGACAAACAGTAAATCAAAAAAGGCCCCTAACAAGGGAGCAACCCAATATAACTGTGGTGCCTGGCCAAAGAGCTCAAGACAAAACACAAATTTCATAAAATAAAGCTCTTTATTTGAACTCACTTTTTAAAAAAAAACAACCATTAAAACCCATGAAAAACAACCTGTGATTGAGTGCACTAACAACTGCAATGGTCTGGGTTCCTGTATTTACAAAAATACAAAAACATCAATCACAAAAGAATCCCCAAAATAATTAACCAAAATACAATGTACACAATACTAACCCAAGGTGCACTGTTTCGAGGCCTACCCACAAATGCACCCCTGAAAATAATCTTCAAATCAAAACACATGGTCCACATCCCTTCAGGCCTGCAAAGTCATCTGACCTGTTGTTGCACCCACCAGCCTCAAAAGTGCTTTCTCCAGAACCCTCAGGTGTGGCCTTCTGCTTGAGCTTAGATGGGCAGAGTGAAAAAACTTCCTACTTCCCATGGAAGTATTTATAGCCTTCCTCCCCCTTCAACTACGACCTTCACACCCCCAAGAAAGTCCCCGGGAAAACCCACATTGCCCACTAGTGGCCAAAAAAAAGGAAGATATCCTCCACCCCATTATGCCACCCGGCTACATAACCTTACATGAGATGCTCTATGAGATTCTCTGTCACCACATTTAAAGTGGTGTTAGACACATTTGTTTGTATGTGCTTTGCCAGCAGAATGAATTTGAAGAACGAGCCACCAAGAAAGTGGACGACCTGCTGGAGAGCTACATGGGCATCAGAGACTTGGAGCTGGGTAAGACTTTCTACATAACATTTCTGTCTTTAAACTTCCACGTTTGCATGTAAGGTCTCAGCAGAGGTGGCAAAAGTACTGACATTCTGTACTTAAGTAGAAGTACAAGTACTTGTGTTAAAAAATACTTTAAGTAAATTTCAGAGCCTGTACTTTTATACTTTTACTTAAGTAAAGAAGTTGAACCAGTACTTCGACTTTTACCAAAGTAAGGAAGTAAAAGTAGTTCTTTGTTCTCTGTTTATTGCACACTAAACTGCACTATTTTCATACAATCTTTGAATTACACAAAGTCAGCATACTTCAGTTTGTTTTGCAGTCCTTACCTTTAAATCTAACCTCTCTTCTTCCTCTCCTGTCCTCTTTCTCCATCTGAGTGAACTTCACTCTCTTTGCTCTCCCTGTAAATACAGCAGCTCTTATTTTAGCTAGCAGACACATTGTGTGACAAACTGCACAAACTTTGTGTGTTTGCTGATATTCGTTGAGCATTTAGAAACGTTGCATTTACCTGCCACACGTTACTCCCTTTATGCTCGCTCCTCTTCAGTACCGCTAGCTAAGCGCAACTTACGGACTCGGCCCGGCCCGCTGTAACCCCTGATTAAAGCGCTATAAATGATACATTAATTATATGGGTTTGCGTATTTAATCCCTTTGTACCCGATAAGCCGGTGATGGAGGATATGCCAGTACGATTGTCTCTTATATGTGTTACTGTTCCTCCGTTTAGGCTCAGATCGTTTGATGTTTGACGGCGCACTGACCGAAAATGCAAACTTCTCTCTGACCTGTTAAAAAGTAACGAGTCTGTTTTGAAAATGTAAGAAGTAGAAAGTACAGATACTTGTGTAAAAATGTAGGGAGTAAAAGTAAAAAG
>JASGAU010386186.1:0-10779 GCA_030220045.1 Australoheros facetus | reverse complement strand
CTGGAGGGATTTAGACATTTTTAAAGCAGTCCGTGTCAGACACGGCAATAAAGATGAGGAGTCAGAAGATTTTATTGGAACTGACAGAAATCTTGCTGTTACGTCTCCTCTACAAAAGAAAAAGACAACCTTGGGTTCATCCTATATTAGCACAAAATTCCTCTCTAGCCGTCTGTTTAAAGTTAGTCTTGCGCCAACACGTTCCCATACGGCTGCCTTTTATGTGTAACTCGATAATCACTGCGTGAAGTGTCATATAATATAGGAAAGTCAAACACAGCTAAAACTGATGCTTTCCTTCATGCTGAAAGTGGGTGCAGACTGCAGCGTGTAGCATACTCTCCGCTCATTGGTCAGTCAATGAAACCCTCGCTCATTGGTTTAGTGCCACGCGACAGCGACAAAAGTAGAACATTTTTCAACTTCTGCGATGAGGCAAGCAATTGTCGCCTCATCGCAGAAGCTCTATAGGAAATGAATGGAGAGCGAGCGACGTCGCTTCCCATGTGTCGAGCCCCTTACTGGGGAGGCTGAGGAGTTTGATCACTGGGACTACCACCCTGGTCTGCCAATCCAGTGGCACTGCCCTAGATCTCGACGCGATGTTGCAGAGGTGTGTCAACCAAGACAGCCCTACAACATTCAGAGCCTTCAGGATCTCAGGGTGAATCTCATCCACCCCCAGGGGCCCTGCCATCAAGGAGATGTTTAACCACCTTAGTGACCTCATCCCTAGTGATGGGCAAGCCATCCCCCTCGTCCCCAGACTCTACTTCCACTACAGAAGGCGTGTCAGATTCAGGAGGTCCTCAAAGTATTCCTTCCACTGTCTGACTATAGCCTCAGTTGAAGTCAGCAGCACTCCACCTGCACTATAAACTGTGTGAGTGGAGCACCACTTTCCCGTCCTGAGTCACCTGCCGGTTTGCCAGAATCACTTCGATGCTGTCCGAAAGTCTTTTTCCATAGCCTCAATGAACTCCTCCCACATCTGAGTTTTTTCTTCAGCCACTGCCCAAGCTGTGTTTCGCTTGGCCTGCCATTACCTGTAAGCTGCCTCCGGAGTATCCGGCTGACCAAGCCCAATAGGACTCCTTCTTCAGCTTGATGGCTCCCTTCACCTCCAGTGACCACCATCTGGTTCGGGGGTTACCGCCACGACAGGCACTAACCACCTTGCAGCCAGAGCTCTGAGCAGCAGCCTCAACAATGGAGGTGCAGAACATGGTCCATTCAGACTCAATGTCCTCAGCCTCCCTCGGATTGCTGTTGAAGTTCTGCTGGAGGTGGGAGTTGAAGATCTCGTGGACTGGGGCCTATGCCAGGTGTTCCCAGCGCACCCTCACAATACGTGTAGGTGTGCCAGGTCTGTCCATCTTCCCCCGCCACCTGATACAACTCACCACCCGGTGGTGATCAGTTAAATGGTAAATGGCCTAGTTCTTATATAGCGCTTTTCTACTCAGTTAGAGCACTCAAAGCGCTTATACAACACGTTTTACATTTAGCCATGCACACCCATTCATACAAGCACTTCCATATTAACTAAGCTAAGTGCTTTTTAATTAGCTAACATTCACACACATTCACACTCCAACGGTTGCGTCGGAGAGCAAATTGGGGTTAAGTATCTTGCCCAAGGATACATTGGCATGTAGCCTTGAGTAGCCAGGAATCGAACCCCTGACCTTCCGATCAGTAGGTGACCTGCTCTACCTACTGAGCTACAGCCACCCCAATTGACAGTTCAGCTCCTCCATTCACCCGAGTGTCCAGAACATACGGATGGAGATCTGGTGATACAATCACAAAATCGATCATCAACCTGCAACCTAGGGTGTCCTGGTGCCATGTGCACTTATGGACATCCTTATGTTCGAACATGGTGTTTGTTATGGACCAACTGTGGCTTGCACAGAAGTCCAATAACAAGACACCTTTTGGGTTCAGATCAGGCAGGCTGTTCCTCCCAATCACACCCCTCCAGGTCTGAGCGTTGAAGTCTCCCAGCAAGATGATGGAGTCACTGGACGGAGCACCTTCGACGACTCCAAAAAGGGTGGGTACTGAACTGTCATTCAGCTCATAAGCGCAAACAACAGTCAGGACCCATTCCCCGTCCTGAAGGCACAGGGAAACAACCCTCTCATCCACCGGTGAAAACTCTGACGCACAGGGAGCAAGCCGAGGGGATACATGAATACCCACCCCAGCTCGCCGCCTCTCACCGAGGAGACTGGTTCCAGAGCCCAGGCCATGGGTTGAGGTGAGCCCAACTAAATCTAGCTGGTATTTCTCAACCTCACGCACTAGCTCAGGCTCCTTCCCCACCAGAGAGGTGACATTCCATTTCCCAATAGCCAGTCTTGATAGCCGGGGCCTCTGCCCTTGGCCACCGCCCGACGCACACTGCACCCAACCCGTACAACGCCTCCTGCGGGTGGTGGGCTAACAGGAGGGCGGGCCCATGTAACCGCTCGAGCTGGAGCTCCCTCCCCAGGCCTGGCTCCAGGGTGGGGCCCTAGTAACCACATCCCGGGCAGGGTAAACTGTTCCCTCGTTGTTGTAGACATAGGGGTCTCCCCTGGCGTCCTCCCTGGTACTCATAAGCACCTCCAGGGAACTACATCCACTAGAGTTTAAATACCTGGGTCTCTCCACAATTTGGTTTAAGAACTGAAGACGCCTTTTGGATGAGAGGTGAAACATCTTCAAGAAACAAAAAGAAGTCCAGTTGCCTTTTTTTTAAAGCTCCAGAGACTACTATGATCTGGATGACTGAGAACCTACACAGGATCAGAGATCCTCAAAGATATTTGAAGTGACCAAAAAGGGCTGGATTTGATGATAATGTAGGTACAATAATGCAGGTAATGTATTTATTTATTTTTATTTAAAAGCCCTTCATAAATCCTGCTGACGACAATCAATTTATATTTACCAATATAAGCAAATATATTACACATTAAAACATAGAACCATTGGAAACCCATTTTTGGCCCAACATCAGCAGATGGATAAGTTCCCAGAGAGGTGAACATTTGCAAAGATGTTGAAAAAATGTTAAGCTTGTTTGGCACCAAGTATTTGTGTGAGCAGAGTGTCTGTTCTGAACTTAAACAAGAACCACCTAGTGAAATTTTATGCAAGTCTCCCACTGGTCTCAAACCAGACATGTCCTGTGTACCCTTCACATTAGTGTCAGTAGCTTACCTGTTGCTCTATTAGAATTACAGAGATGTACTTTACAGAGTTTCTGTGTTTTAAATTTCTGCTGGAAATTCAGATAGCTTTTATTCTCTGTGTTAATCTTAATGGTTACATTTGCGTATTTCATTTATTTGTTGCATAAAATAAAAATCGTAAATAAAATAATGTCATCAGTGACTATTGGCCCTCAGGCACTTTCAAATCTGGCCCTCCTTGAAAAAGGTTTGGACACCGTTGGCCTTACATACAAGGTCAACAGGACCATACGAGCCTTTATCAGGAATTCCGGGGGGATAGGGAAAAACACACTAGAGGCCACATTTGAAGCTGATTGCACAAGTCAACATCAAGTGTGAGATTTACCAAAAAAGACGCTGTGTCCCCTCTGCTGTTCTAAATAGGCCTGAATCCCTTCAGCCAAATCATTAACAAGACTGGCTACGGATACCAACTATGGAATGGAGCAAAGATTAGCCACTTCTTCTACATGGATGACATCAGCCTGTATGGCAAGAGTAAACAAGACACTTATTCACTGATCCACATCACTAGGATCTACAGCAACAACATTGTCATTTGGACTGGAGAAGTGTAGCCGGATAGTAACAAGAAGAGGGAAGGTAGTCAGAACTGAGGGGACTGCCCTACCGAAAGGCAAAATTGCAGACAGGTTAATGGGAACCATGAAGAGGCCACTGTAATCGTCAAATACCTGCAGACACTAAGGCAAGTCCTGAGGAGTCAGCTGACTGACTTTGAGATGTTTTGGAATTTATATGGCTATTTTGGCTAGGTCACCCTTGTAAAAGAGATTGTAAGCTCAATGGAACTTCCTCGTAAAATAAAGGTAATAACACTAAGTGGGAAGAACAAGACCTGGGCAAGCAACAACTATGCTCTGCATGGAGGGTTTCACGCCAAATCCGGGACACAGAGATTGTACGCTAAGCAAAAGTAAGGTGGCCAAGGACTAGTGAGCGTCAGAACCACTATCCTGGATAAAACAGCAATAATCCATGAGTACATCAGGAAGATGGCCTCAAAGGACCATGTGCTTAGTGAGTACCTCAGGGATCAGAAACCCAAGAAAGAAGAGGAGAAAGAACAGGAACCATCATAGAAGGACAGGCCCTTGCACACCATGTACCACCAGCAGATAGGAGAAGTTAGAAGAAATAGATAGATAGAAGAAATCCTACCAATTATAATGCTTGGCTGAAAGACAGAACAGAGACAACACAGGAACATCATGACAACACAGGAACAGGTTCTAAGCACAAGATGATAAACTCTGGGTTTTACCACACCAGGCAAGACCCCATGTTAACGCTGTGCAGAGACACCCCTGACACGATTCAGCACATAACAGCAGGGTGCAAGATGCTAGCAGGCAGGGCATACATGAATGCCATAACTAGGGATGTTCCTGGTGACTAATTTAATAGTCGACTAAACAAGGGAAAAAAATTAGACTAACTGACTGGTCTAAAACTAAGAAACACTCAGATATAATTTTTTTTTTTTGCCTGTTTAATGGACAGTATCAAAAGCTGTCTAAACCATTAATCGCATTCTTCTATGATGAATCACACTTTAAATGCTGCTTAAGTGTACGGCACTGCACATTGCGGATTATGAACACTGCACGTTATACTCCAAACAATGAAGAATATGAACACAATGTTCACGCATCATTGAATTTGAGAAAATAACATCCAAAAACAAATAAATTGTGACTTAAAAGTGTTGTGCATTGTACCGCGCATTATCAACGACGTTTGTTGCTTTACAATTCATGACACGCATCAAAACAACACAATACACACATCCATCCATTTTCTTCCTTCTATCCGGGGCGGCATCAGTGGAGCCCAGACCTCCCCCTCGCTCAGCCTCCTCCTCCAGCTTACCCCTGATTCAGGCTTCAGCTGCTACGACGTAAGTGGCCGATGTTGCTGCGTTTATACCTGTGCAGGTGTGTGTGTTAATTACCTTTCTTTCAGTCATGTCCCGATGTTAGGCATGCGGTGTCGGCCGACAGAAACATAAAATGCTGACACTTTTTTCCCTCCTGGGTCCTACTCTCAGTGTTTTTAAGGCGCAAACACATTTGTCCCGCTAGTCTTCTCACTTCTTTGTACAAAACGGAAATGCAAAGAAAGACGGGTGTTTCTTTGGAGGTGCGCTTACGTTATGGCATTTTTCCATAATGATGTAAGGGCTGCAGCTCCATCTGGTGGCAGATGGCTGCAAAACATTTAGGACAAACATTTACCAGCACTGGGTTAATTAAAACCTTAATAATTAGGCTAACCGACTAGTACGTCTTGGACCGACTAGTAACAGTAGCGACGACTAGTCGTCTAGTCGAGTAATCACGCACATCTCTAGCCATAACCAATTGGCTGGCATAATATACAGGAACATATGTGGTGAGTATGGCCTGGAGGTCCAGA
This sequence comes from Australoheros facetus, assembly GCA_030220045.1. Lineage (NCBI taxonomy): Eukaryota > Metazoa > Chordata > Actinopteri > Cichliformes > Cichlidae > Australoheros > Australoheros facetus. The sequence goes on along the minus strand of JASGAU010386186.1, from coordinate 5,113 downwards.
GGTCAAAATGGGTAAATTGAGGTAATTTCTTAAAATTGAAAAGATTTTGTGTGATATGACAATATATTCTTTGCATTTCTCAAATTTGTTTTTTCCTATCATTTGTTTCATAAGCTGAGTGGAAATCTTGTTTTTATTAGCCAACTTCTTGATCTTTTCTTACCCTGTGTGTTTTATTTCCACTTTTGAGTAAATTTGCTATACAATAGTTACAAATTTTTAAAAAGCTGAAATTTAATCTTTAGATCAAAGTCTCAGTTTTAGGCTTTTAGCAATAATTAAGGTCTAAGAAATGCATTGTGCCACTGAGCTCTTGCAGTGTGGAAACAGTGCACAGTGGAAACTTATTATTGAAAACATTTTGTGTGCGTCTTCACATGTTTGTGCATGTTCATGCATTTATGTGGGTCCAGTGTGTTTCATCAAGTCTAAATAGCGTAGAAACCTTTGTAAGCCAATATTTGTTTGATGTAATGTAAGTATGTATGGCTTTCAATCACGCCCAGCCTGAGGCGGTCTCTCATGCTCTACACCCATGCTATATGCTATACACACGCACGCACGCACACACACACACACCTGGTTCGCTGACAGGCTGCTCCCTCTTTGCCTCACCCATCACTGTGGTGCATACTAAGCTACAGTATTATACTTCCTCTATTCAGGTCCTTGAAGATGTTTTTTTTAAGGGCTGCTTATGGGCATAGTTAGGACTTTAGTACAAATTATGCGAAGGCCCTATTGTAATTGCTTTGTTATTATTATTGTTACAACTAATGAATTGCCTTTTTGAGATACTAAACATGCTCAAAAACTCATGAAATTTTGTACACATGTCAGGTGTGCGTGAACTTTACGTATTTTAATGATGTTGTGCATGGCACTTCCAAAATGGCTCTATAGCCCCACTTTATTTTGAGCCCCTCCATTGTGTTTCACATACATGTATGAAATTTGGGATACATTTGTAACATGTCAAGACACACACAAAGTCCTTTTGGGGCAATGCCTTACTCCTACTCCACCATGTAATTAATTAAATTGAATAAATTACTACTAACTATTCCTAGGATTTTGATTGGATCAACTTCATATTTGGTCAGTTTAAACTATGGGCATGGGTGAATCTAAATTGTGAAACGGGTGAGTCTTTGTTTAAGGGCATGGCCGTTGTGCCATGGCAAATTTCAATCATTTGTCATGAGATTTTAATTGGCTGTCATTCACACATACATTAGCTAATCTGGACCAACCTTATACAGTAGAATAAGGCTCTGCCCCTGAAAACATACGTGACAAGATTTAATGATAGTTGCAGGGCCACCTAGTGGTAACAGAAAATGTCATGTTTTACACTTCAAGGGGGTTGAGCAGAACCATCTGAAATTTGGCAGGGAACCTTTAAGGAGTTGGTCTGGCATAATTTTGAAACCTGTGAGTTTTGCCGTGAAGCATGAAATTGCTTTAACTCACACAGACATTCTCCAATCTGCACCAAACTTAAGTGGTTTGATAAGAGTGCCACCCTGCACACACTGATATGCCAATAGTCAACAATTTGTAGAGTGCCAACTAGTGGCAACAGAAATGCCATGTTTTATTCTTTGATTTACTCCCAGTTTCACTGCATCTACCTCAAAAATGATCTGAATATGCATCAGACCTTGACAATGATTCATTGTGAAAATTGTGAGTTTTCATTTAACAGCACACCCTGCTGGCAAGCCAATTCTCCATGAAACAGGAAGTGCTTGATGATGGGCTTGTAAAGCTCAAAAAGTCATGGAATTTGGCACAGACCTGTGTCATGATCTAAACTTTGAGGTTTGATTGCTCTGATCATTTAATATGGCAAAATGGCTCCAAAGTACCACCTAAATTTTTTTTTTTAAATCAACCCTGGTTTCATCTGTGTATCACAGGAAAATTGATATATTAAATGATAATATATTACTTGGGATACAACATTTCTTTTATTTTACTTTACAAGAGCATCTGGCCCTCACACTGTCCGCGGAGAAAATTCCAGCCCTCGGAAAAATGTAGCTGATGACCCCTGATGTACAGCATTATGACATTAGTGGACACTTGCCAATGGCACCTAGTGGCCAAATGACAACTTTCAAGTATCCTAGTGGGCTAAAAACATTTATGTGACCCCCATGACACTCTTGACCTTAACAACCTCCAAATGCAGCTCGGCTTGATGTGTGCATGGGTGCGAGGGCCCTTTCATCGCTGCTTGCAGCTTTAATTGTAATTGTTTTTAGTTTTTGCCTCTTGACTCTTAAAAGAGCACACAATTTTTTAAGAGACTCTTAAAAAAAACTCTTCCTGGCATTCAGATAAAGTTTGGTAACTGAAGGAAATGGGTTTTTATGAAGTTCCAAATATACTCATGGTATATGTTTGCTCTTATCATCTATACATTTAGTTGCCTGAGAAGTCTGTCTTAGACTAAAAAATAAACATCACTGATTAATGGCACAGAAGCTCATAATGTTTGGTGTCATTGATAACTTGGTGCTCTCACTGGGGAACGGTCAGCCCCTCCTGGAGACTACACAATGATAGAATGGAGACTCCGAGGTCATCTGAACACCCAGCTGTTGAAATTCTCTGTTTTCCACATTTCTTGTTTCGTATATGATGTAATCAAGACTGATAAAGCTGTGACTATATGAAATACTGAGATGAAGAAGAAAGTGTGAGCATTTCATGTCATGTTCAGTAGCACACTGGGCATAGCGTGCACTTCTGACCCAGATTAATCTGTAAACTGTGTGACAAATGGCTAATTAAATTTAATAATTGGACTCCTTATTCTATTGTTTTGTGTCATTCCTGTTCGATAAACAAACACGCAGAAACCTAAAAGGGTTAAGCAGCAGCTCATATTTTTTCAAATTTCTTCATAGCCTACATACAAAATACATACCGTATCAGTTATATTTTTTTCCTTTCTTTGGTATGGTTCAATCCTATGAAAATCGATTTGGAAAGACCTGAAACTTCATTTGGCATTGTGCAGATACTTAATCACTTCATGTAGTGTACAACTTCATGTTCAGTTTAGAGAAATGGTTGCTAGACTTTAAGGGGTTGATAAAAAAAAAAATAAAAAAAAACTTGTCAGAAAAAATGAGGACTCAAACATTAATGTAGTAAGAAACACTTAATATGACAGAAACCACACCAGGTAATTTGAAGTGTGCTTTCTTTTGAGCTTCTTTTTAAGTAGCTGGCAGGGTTTATAACACCAGCGTCAATTCATAATTTAATTTGGTCATTTTTAGAACAGACTCTTAAGTCTTAAGTTTTGGTTTAAAATTGTCGGTTTACAGCATGTTTTAAATGTAATATAGATTCACTTCTGGGGAATATGAATATGTATGTACAAGTTGTTGTACCTTACTAAAATTGAATGAAGAGCAAATATTGTCACAGGAATGTGCATGCATAAACCTGGTGATGTAGAAATGGCATTAAATTAAATAACTCAAATTAAAATGCTTATTTAACTGGACTGTAGCTCAGGAGGTAGAGCAGGTCACCCACTGATCGGAAAGTCGGCGGTTCGATTCCTGGCTACTCCAGGTTGCATGCCAATGTATCCTTGGGCAAGATACTTAACCCCAAGTTGCTCTCCGATGCAAGCGTTTTAGTGTGAATGTGTGTGAATGTTAGATAATAAAAAAAAAATCACTTGGCTTAGTTAATCATGGAAGTGCTTGTATGAATGGGGTAAATGTAAACATGTTGTATAAGCACTTTGAGTAGAAAAGCGCTATATAAGAACTAGTCCATTCATCATTTTACTGCTATATTTTATATTCTTTTTTATATAGATTTTTAAATCACCATTTTATCATTATCTAATGACATCTATGGAGTAGGCAGCACTTATAGGGATAATTTTTTGCAGAAGAAGATTCATATGACACGCAAAATGCCCATTTTTATATGAGCACACACAGAGCCAGAAGCAGAAAGCCCAGCTTAACAGACAATGTTGATAACCACTGTCATCATATACATCATCTCCAACTGGGGTTTTAGGTTTTGTCGAACCAGCTAAGGCTGATTGAACTTTGTTCATATAATACCCATCTGTAAAATCTATATGGTGTAAATCAATATAGAGAAAATTTACATTTAGAAGAAGAGTAAAAAAATATTACATAACATGCAGGATTTGAAACAATGTCAAAATATAAAATTTCAAACATAGGAACATTTAAATGTTTTAATTTAAATGTACTGGAACTGGATTTGTCACCTGGTCATCAGAGATGGCCACTGTATTCTTGAAGATGATCCACTCAACAATCTCGCTACACGGTGGCGTAGTCAGAGATCCATTATAGGTAAAGTATTTTTCGATGGAATTTGGGAGAAGACCTTGCAGACTGAAGGGTGAAACTTCAGCACTCTTTCCTGGACAACAGACAAATCAACTTAAAAAATACACAACACACAAAAAGGTAAGAGAAAACACAAAAGAACCACCTGCTTTACCATATCTGCTCACGCTGTTGATGCCTTCTATGATAGCAGTGTAGTTCATGTTGTCTTCAGTGCTCATCTATAAAAAGGAAAACATAATTGCTTCATATAAATCTCATATATAAATACAAGTTGAGAAGGAATATTTTAAAGTAGACTTTACTTTGAAATATACACAGACAAACAAACAAACAAACCACCCAAAATGGAAAACATCCTATTTGTTAGGGATTTATTTTTACTCAGTGACTAAAGGACAAATACTCAAAGGTAAACTCCAGTAAATTAAATAATAAACAGTGGATCAGCCAAATAATAAACAATTAAATAATACATTAGACAGAGAGCAAAAGATCAGAAAGTAGTAGACTAACTTCTCTCTTCCAGTGCACCTTATCTGAGGACCGGCCACCGAATGTACAATTAGAACATCACCAACGTCACCATGTTTTGACATTAATCTGGACAAGATTTCTCTGTATTGATTAAATTAGAACATCAGGAAGGAGATGTGCCTATGACTGAGAGGAATCTGAGTCATGGAAAACCAGCCAGAATAAGACTGAATGACGAAGGTCAACTCATAGCGCCCAGAGATTGTTTATGC
>JASGAU010386181.1:0-20266 GCA_030220045.1 Australoheros facetus | reverse complement strand
TCATTTTTTGACCTGTAAACACCATGCCATGTGCTGTAAAATCTTGTCATCTCCAAAAGGGCTAATCCTGCACTACTGTTCATGCTTATAGCCATGGCTGTAGTGCAGGTGCAGCCATGGCTGCAGTGCAGGTGCAGAAGCTACCTGCGCGAGAACCAGAACAAAGTCCAATTTTGTTTTGGTTCTTGCTGCTGAGGCCTCTTTGAAGCACTGAAAGGTCCCTCATTGTTTATTATTCTTGAATTAGGTTTATAAAGCAGAATCTGGCCTTCAAAGAGAAAAGACTTGAAGTTGGACATCACACACGCGCACACACACACACTCGTGCACATGCATGCCCGTGCACACACATACACGATGATCCAACATCAATAGTGACACACACTTATTATTATTATAGTTGTAATGGACCAAAAGTTTGTTTTTTTATACCAGAGTTTCTTAACATATTTATTTCCAGCAGGGGGTGTCTCCTATGGTTGCAAAAAGACTTCCAATTTCTTCCAAAAACTTCTTTTCTCAAGAAGAGGTTTGTTAGAAAAGGGACCTTGTTCACTCTGTAGCTGAGGCTTTCAAATACTTTTATTAGTATTTGTTCATTTCTCCCCTCATGCGCTATCATAAAAGCTGTCAGTACATGTGAAGCTCTTCTTACTTTCCCTCTTGCTTTCTCAAATTTTATTCTCTTCAATTGTCTGCATCAAGGCAGTGTTGCACCATCAATACAATTTAACTGCAAAATTGGTCAAGCTGTAATCTATAGCATTTTCAGTGGATTCCATCCAACTGGGACCCTGATGAAAATGTTGTAATTCCTCATTTTAATCTCTTATCTCCTACTCTTGCATATGTTGCTTTTATCACATTACAAAAATTCTTCCTTGTTCTTCCATTTTCAAAGTTCCCCTATTCTGTTACACTGATGTAAGGCTAGTTGTTGCTATCACTGCTTTTCTCTTATTTCTGAATGAGCATGAGCACATTCCCCCAGTGACGACATGCTTTCCCCTCCCATTTAGGCTCTCCAGGGTTCACTCTCCCTTCCCCCTCTTTCATCCAGCTGCTGTTTTCCTGAATGAGCACTGAAAGCATCATCATCGTAAACCACTGCTGTTGCCATGATATGCAGCAACCAGAAACATCCGGTCCTCTGCAGAGAACCAGTGCACGTGTATATACACACAAAACTCCCACATGCATGCGCACAGCATCCCTACATTTCAGGATTACAGCATTTAATCTGCACAGCAATACCCCCAGATGCTGCTGTAATGCTGAGCTGAAGGATAGGCGAAAGGGAAGGAGGAAAAACTAAAGGAAAAGAAAGCATGAGATAGAAAAAAAAAGGGAAATGCCAAGACCTCTATGTTAGAAAGAGATACACAGCAGAAGGTCAAGAGACAAATGATCCAAAGGCAGCAAGGATAGACAAGATTAAGAATGGCTGCTTTTTCCATTCATAATTTCCTCTTCATTCAGAATTCCTGTCAGCCCGATGGACAGCCATGATCACCCTGTTATATAAGCAGCGGAAGAAGGGATGAAGAGGCAGAACTGGTAGGAGGGAGAGACAACAGGAGGTGAAGTGAGGTGAAAGAGGAAGGAAATGGAAGAACAAAAATAGTCCCATCCTTTTACTACTGGCACTTTTATCCTAATATATCTATCAGAATGCAATTTATTTATTTTTGACAGTATCTGCAGTAATTAAGGGACATGGCACATACAGCACAGAAGCTGTTGTCTGTATATGTTGACTGTAGGAGAAATCTGTATCCATTATTATTGCCTGTTAATCTGAAAAGATTATGGCAGTATGGGCTGCAGAGTGAGTCTTGAACGTGTTGACAAGTGTTACAATAATAAAACAAAGACAACTTGTCTCTGTGTGCATAAACTGTGAACATCCCAAGGCTGTCTCTATTCCATGAATCTATAAAAGGGCATCAGTTTAATTTGTAATTCTATTAGGGTAATGTAGATGTACTTGAATGATATTTCATAAACAGTATTTTGAAACAAATCTGTAACTTTGTGGTGTTGACTTTCTATCAGCTTCCTTAAATAGTGAGCAGTTTGACTGGTTCTGGAAGAGGCCAGGGTATTCAGTTCTGCAACAACAAATCTATAGCCAGTAAATCTTAAAGGTTGGCCATTTAAATGTGTTACATTTCTACACTGAAAAAACAAACATGACTAGACCAGTGTTATATAAACTTAGGACAAAAAGTAAGGAAACTTGTATTAGGCAGATTTTTTTTTCCTTTGTTGTAACAATGTTTCTTGGCAAAAATTCTTATACTGTTGGAAAGCCTGTTTATTTCCTCTTAAATGGGACCACATTTAAAGGAAATGCATTTGTGGGTTGAGCAGCAGAGTTGAGTATGTGGGTTGCGCCCATAAAAACTTGCCAAATCCTCTCTGCCAGTGCCAAACAGCTTATTGTACTTCTGGTGCACCAGGTGCTGAAAATCAGGCTTGCCTGATGACCACTGGAATTAAAGTTAATGTAGATAATAATTACAAATATTTGCCCAGTATGTATAATTGTAAGTGCCCAGAGGCATTTCCAAAACAGTTATAGTTCTTTCTTTAGGCTTTTTAAAGTAATTTCAAAGACGTGACACATTCTATATTAGTGATCCTTTTCTGTGAAATGCTGCTATGTTTCCTTTCAAAGCACATGTTTGAATTAAGATGACTTATTCTATGGTTGATCCAGATAGGTCTTTTCACCTTTAGCAACAAATACACAGCGGCCAGTGTCACCTCCTGTACCCTCACTGGAAAGAGATATGAAACAGAAGAGAGTTTAAGAGTGGGGAAAAGAAAGAGAGAATGAATGAGAGTGAACCAAGGGATGAATCATGCTGCGATGACTAACATCTTGCATAACCTAGTCTGAGAATCCTTATTGCTTGACAGCAAGCGCCCACAAAAAAAAAGGTTTTGTAAGCCACCCACAGTGCTCTCCTCAAAATCTAGTCCTGTATACATACTAACAGCATTTGTTACCTCATAGGTAAATATGGCGGGTATAATACCTGTGTATACAAGAGGCATTAGCATGAAAAACATGTTATCACAACAGCACCAGCTTCTGGTGTCTGTCTTTGATCCAGTACATTTCCATTTCAGTGCTTGTGGCATGACTGAAATGCTAGCCTTCATGTTATAAGAAGGTGAGCACTGATTAAAATAGGAGTCATTGTGTTGAGTTTATTAGATGGATGATTGAAAAACACAGCTGAAAAGTGTCTTGCGTGGACCCAAAAAAAGGCTAAAGTTTATGTAAGGTTTTATGGGCTATGGGTCATGCCCAGATGGCACAGGGTGTTAGATTAGGTTAGACGGAGAGGAGCTGCATTTTCACTGGGCCTTACAGCATTTAAAGGTATTGGCATTTCTGGACTCAGTCAAAGTTTATGGGCACATATACAGTTTGTTATTCATTGTGGATATTACAAGTATAAACAAAGAAGAAGAATCTGTCAATTTCAAATATATCACCTCTAGTGAGGCGCTTCAGGCATGTCCTGCTGGGAGGAGGACCCAGGGCAGGACATGCTGGAGAGACAGTTTCCAGTCTACCCACAAGTGGACGTCTCGCAGACTATAGGCCTCAGCTAACTTGCAAAATGTTGAAGTTTGGATGGAAGCCTGCAAACCTCAATGAATTGAAGCAACACTGTAAAGAAGAGCATGCAAGAATTCCTTGACTATAATGTGAGAGACAGAGAAAGTTATACATAAGACATTTACCTCAAGCCATTGCTGCTAAAGCTGCAATGTCTTTTTCAATGACTGTACATGTAAAGTGCTTCCAGTAACATAGACAGGAGTTTATGTAAGGTTGTGTGGGCTATGGGTCATTTCTGGAGATGTTTTTTTTTTTCTTTGCTGTAATGCATTAGTTGGTTTCCCTCATTTTAAGACAGTGGCCTACTTTTGATTGTACCTACCCCCCACACTCCCCCTCACCATCACCTCTTAAACACACACTCACATTCCTTTTACGTCATCCTGCAGAGCCTTCCGAACTTCCCTCATGGATTTTGTTGTTCCATCCAACTAAAAATAAATACCCTATGGGAGAGGATGAATCAGAACTCCCCACCATCACCAGCAAACTCGCCCCCCTCCTTTTCGCTTTTTCCCTTCATCACTTTTCATTATGATGCATTCTGAGAAGTGTCTCCTCCTGTTTCTCCAGTCATCCACTTTCTTCTCTCTCTTTGATTCAGGATTTTTATTCTTCCACCCATGCACTCAATAATGTCCCCTCCCTCCTCATTGTTCTCATGATTAGTTTTACTCACAGTTTACTCATTATTTATTTATTTATTTTAAACTTTTCTTTAAAATTAGGACTTCCTGCCTTTACAAAACAATAACAATTTTGCTTAGAACAAAATTCAAAATTTATAATTACACAAATAATGTTCTTGCAAGACATCAAACATTTGACATTCACACATAAAAGTCCTTAATGATAATACAATGTGTGATAAATATGTCCAAGGCTTTTATGATTGCATTTGATCTTCAATTTAGACTTGGTTTTTTATTATTATTTATTACAGCCTTTAAATCCTTGACCTAAATATAAAATTTCACAAAGTGTAAAGAACACACAAAACCTGATGTGACAATATAACAGAACAATAAAAATATTATCAGTAACAATGTAAGAAAACAGTGTATGTGTTTCTGTTGTATGTTTGAAGCTGGCATTAAAAAGTAATAACAATCTGGTACAATAATTTATAAAATCCACTCAAATTCAGCAACCTACCATCCAGAAGAAGACATCATGGTCATAGATGCAGATGCAAAGCAATGCTTTTTTTTTTTCCTTTGTCATTTATAAATGCTTGACTACCAGATTCTCACTCAGTCATGTCAACCTGTAACTGATGACTATAGCGCTATATCTCAGTAGCTTACATGTTGATTGTCCTGTAAAACTGGCAAACATGTGTGGATATACACATGGTGGAGTCCCTGGCTCTGGCAGGCCCTGTTTACTGTCATCAAGATGCTGAGCTGTGTGAAGAATCTTCTTTAGCCTTTATGTGCCACTGGAATAGGCAAGAGAATTTCCTACTGCTATGATTACCTTTACCTATCATTGCACAGAATGGCAGAGGCAACTTTATATAAGTTTGATCAACTTTGAGAAGGCCTTCAACAGCCTCCATAGGAATAACTTATGGCAAATACTACAAGCATATGGAATCCCACAGCACTTGGTTTCTGTCATCAAGAGTTTTTATACCAATTTTAAATGCTGTGAGGAAACAGTGATTACAGTTTTGCAGCGACTGGTGTAAGACAAGGGTGCACGATGTCAACACTACTCTTCAACCTTTCAATTGATTGGGTGATGCAACAAACAACAGAAGGCCAAAACAGAGGTATAAGATGGACTCTCTTTGATTTCTGAAAGATCTAAATTTTGCAGATGATCTAGCATTATTGTCCCATACTTGCCAACATATGCAAGAGAAATCATCTTGCCTCGGTGATATTGCTCAACATATAGACCTGACAATCAGCCAAAAGAAATCAGAAGCTATGCCTGCCCCAATCAAGGTAAATGTTAAAGTTTTACAAATAACAGAGGAGTTTACTTATCTGGGAAGAATAATTACAAGTCTGGGAGGAGCAGGTAACGATAACAATTTTGGCCAAATCAGATCTCAAATGAAGAAGTATGCGAACAGGAGAGCATAGCACCTATACTTGTGAGAAGTAGGTGGAAGTGGATAGTCCATGACCTCCGAAAGGATGGGGATGACAATGGAAAAATAGCATTGCACTGGACGCCAGAGGGAAAGAGAAAAAGGGGTAGACCAAAGAACACCTGGCGAAGAACAGTGGAGGGAGAATGGAAAACATGGGGACATACATGGGGTACCATCAACAGAATAGCCCAAAAAGGCAGGTGTGGAGGGCCTTTTTTGCTGCCCTACATGCCAGTTGGCTTAATGGGCATTAAGTAAGAAAGTAAGTTTCTTTTGTTTAGATCTTGTTTTTTTCCACACAAGAAATGAAGCTATGTTGTCCACTTATAGCAAACCTGTATATTCTACTGGTCAATAGGCAATTCACATCCTTAAAAGAACAAAAACATTCAAAATGAGATAATAGTACATGCACACATGTGCACTGAAACATCTGAAATATTAATAAGAAACTGAACACATACATATTGATATAAAAAGTTAAAGTCTAAACATCAAGCTAAGATGAGTTCATGAATAATTCCACACTTTATTTTCTCATTCTTAAGTCTTACATATACTTTCACAAAGTCACAACAACATATTTAGAGCCATTACACAGTCATTCATCCTGAGCTCACAGCTTGAGGCAGAAAACAGACAGAAAGCATAAATTCTTTATGAGAATTCCGAGAATAAATCTTACGTGATTCTTACTGCTAAACATTTTCAAACTACAAATGAGGATCACTTTCTTTCAAGCAGAGGTTTATACCATTTAGACGGATTTAAACTTTTTGTAGTGCTCAAGTTTTAATGATTGTGGAAACTTGAAGCCTCACTGCAGTTTTTGAGCATAATACGTGGATTCAGAAACCCTCATTTTATTACATGCAAGTGTGCCAACAAGTTTTGTTAGCAGTTCTGGATTTAATTTTTCAGTAATCAGGGGAGTTATCCAAGAAAAAGTGACCAAGGAAATGATGGAAAAGTTTGTTGCAGATGGGAGAAGATGCCTTGTATGTGGTAAAAGTTGTAAAAGTGTGCAATTTAACCCAAAATTATCCCAGGTTGTCCCTGATTCATCTGGCCCTTTGGTTGTCCCTGACCAGTCCAGATGAGGTCAATGGGAAATTAAAATTGAAATGTAAATAAATAGTTTGTCATATTTCAGCAACCAAACACTCTTTGATAAACTCTCCATCAGAGACTGGCTTACTGTTTTTTTTGTTGTTTTTTTGCCATTTTTAGGGAAATCACAATACAATTTTGTTGCCTTTATTTTGAAGGCAACTTTTTTTTTTTGTTGTTTATTCACATACATACAATTATGGTCAGACGTTTACATACACAAGGATTTGTTTGATAGCACCCATTGGATTGACAAATACTCAGAACAATGGGAAAGTCCAAGGCATTCAGAGAAACCCTAAGAAGGAGAATTGTAGATTTAAACAAGTTGGGAAGATCTTGGCGCCATTTCCAAACAATTACTAGTTTTAAGATCATCAGCTCAAACAATTGTACATAAGTACAAGTTATTCAGATGTGCCACCACTTTCCCAAGGTCTGGAAGAAAACTCAAGCTGTCATCCTTAGATAAGAAGAAAATGGTTAGGAAATTCAGGAAGAACCCAGGAACCATGAAGGCTCAAATCTGCCATGAACTGGAAACTGCTAAAACACCAACATCACTCTCCACAGTGATGTAAGCTTTACATTGCCATAGACTGATAGGGTACCAACCAAGAACGAAGCCCCTGCTTCGAAACTGACTTGACTGAAATTTGCAGCCACCCTTCTGGAGAAATGTTTATGTTCAGATGAGACAAAGATTGATCTATTTGGCTGCGATGGCAAAATGTATGGTTTGAGGAGCACAGGTGAGGGAGGCATCATGCACTGGGGCTACTCTGCTGCCAATGGTACATTGCACAAAGTGTATAGAATAATGAAAATAGCGACTACCAAATTATTCATTTTCACGTCAAATCAACAGCTATACAGTTGAAATTAGGACACAATTGGGTGCTCCAATAGGACAGTGATCCCAAACACACATTAAACTGGTTTTGGAATGGCTAGAGCAGGCTAACATTGAGGTTCTGGAATGACAAAGTCCCAACCTCAACCCTATGGAAAATCTGTGGACTCTGCTTAAAATCCAAGTCTGTGCCTTTTTACCAATTCGGGCAAAAAGAGTGATCAAATATCCACAGAAGCTTGTTAATGGCTACACTGTCATTTTCTTAGTACTGAGCAGTAGTCTTCATACCAGCTTGCAGCACATGAAAATTTAACTCACTCAATTTATATAATAGCCTGATAATAGCCAATTAAATTTAATTACTCATGTACTGAAGGTGCCAGAACACCATTCCTGATCATTCTGGCCCATGTTAACCCCTTCTCTTGGGGCACATATTGGTTGGAATTGAACTTGGTTTGATTACAAGTACACACTGCAAAGCATAAGCAAGCCAAGGAAGATTTTTTTCTCATGTTCATAATCAATCAATAGTCAATAGACCTACCTGCCTCCCAAACAAGGATTAAAGTGATCTGGAATGATCCAGAATAGTGTTTTGGCACCTTCAGTTAATGCATAATTCATTTTGAAAGGCAAGTTAATACATGTTACTACTGAATGAGTTCATTTTTTGTGTGCTGCAGCCTGGTGTTGCTTCCAATGGAGATCCTTGTTCAGTAGTAAGAAAAATAATGACATCCCATGGCCTGCTTATCACTTTTTCCTTCTGCAGATGTAAAGTTGCAGTCATGGTACTTAAGCATCTAGCTAGCTACAGAAGTGGAGTTATGTTCTTTAAGTACCAGGTAATTTCAAATGCTGCTTTTGAAACAGCTCAATAAAATTCACCAGTCACACAAATTGTTTCTGCAGTTTGTCACAAAATGTTTCTGCTAGCTAAATGTACAGCTGCTGTATTTCCTTGAAAAAAAACATGAATGGCAACACTGATTGATGGAGAGCGATGTAAGAAAGAGAGGAAAGGAGAAGAAGATGACAGAGTCCTGTGATTTTTTTTTAACGTCACCGTAACTCCCCTTATAAGAACATTAGACTTTTCAGATTGGAATGGTAATAATGTCACACTATTTATTTATTTTTATTCATTTTTATTGTTTTTATTTTAATCATTTTCTGTCATTAAGGTGATTTTTATTAAAGCAGATATTACCATACCTGCTGGTAGTTCCCTGTGTGACTATAAATGGTAAATGGACTAGTTCTTATATAGCGCTTTTCTACTCAGTCAGAGCACTCAAAGCGCTTATTCAACATGAATCATGCTGCATAACCTAGTCTGAGAAGCCAAACCAAGTTTAAAAAAAAAAAGTCGACAAAGTTTTTGAGATATGACAGAGCATCAGGGATACCTAAGATGTAGCCTGCATAAATTATTTTGCAGCAATTAACAAAATCTGCCTTGACTAATCAGCCAGATGCCACTTTTCTATGCATTTAAAAATACTAATGCCACTGGGTGAGTGTTAGAATTATGGACTTTATATTTGTGATCTATTTTGGTGTTGCAAGACACATGACTACAGTACTAGTCAAAAGGTTGGACACAACTTTGACTAGTCCTGTTTCTGAAATTAATTTTTCAGCTAATGTGCCTTCGCGATCATTTTCTTTTTGCAAAATGCAGAATTTAAGGTCAAGTGACTATAAAACCAGAAAATCTTGAGTGAGTAGTGCATGTTACAGAAGCTGAAATGTTGTTGCTTACAACAATCAGCCCAACAGGCTGTTATGGGTGAGAAATCTGCGTAAGTCCACCCACTGTACCCAGCAGTCTCCTGTACTCATCTAATTATAGGGTATGTAAATACAGATTTGACAGTGATTTCAGGAAACCTTTGGAACAATGAATCACGTTGGATTTGGAATACACATGATGGAAAAACAGCAATTAAAAGATGGAAAGACTGAATCATTATATACTCAGCTATAAACATGTCAGGTGAATCATTTCCTTGTTACTGTGCCTGTAATCACGTTCATTATAAAGTTATGTTGTGAAAACACCTACTGTGACCTCCAGGGTGTAACATTGCTCAATGAAAGTGAGTCATGGGGGGAAAAGTTACAGTGGCCACCACCACAACTGTACAATCTTGAGTCACTATTGCTTTAGTTTTATGAAATACTGACTCTGCACTCACAGTCAAAAAAGTGACACTTTCAATGGCATTTAATTTAAAAAAAAAAGCAAAAAGAAGCAGCCTATTAAAAAATACAACTATCGCAATTCAACACAGATGGGTTTTATGAACTGTATTTTTTGGTATGTGTTCCCAAGTTTCAGATAGCATGTGGAAAAGTTCAACCTGTACACTACCTGTGCTTTTGCTGTAATCTGTTTGTTTGTTTGGTTAAAATTAGTAAAAACAAACAAACAAAGTGCTTTTGTTGCTAAAACCTAACAACAGATGGAAGTGAAAACTGCATTTATCTGCTGGAGTCAATCCATTTCCACAACTATGCCAAACCAAATAGCCCACTAAGCACTTCATTTAAAATTATATTACATTGTTGCAAGAACCAGATAAGATTGTTGATATCTCTCTTACAGCTAATGACTACCAATAACTGGCTTAGCTGCTTAGCTTAGCACAACAACTAAGCTAAGAAGCTAAGCTGTAACAGGGAAACTTTTTTTTTGTAATTGCTGTAGCAAAAATATCAACATTTTCTCACAAAGTTGGAAACACCAGTGATGTAGACTCCTTCCAAAGGACTCTCTTGAATGACTCTCAAGAATCTCAAGGTGGCCATACATAATTTAGCCTCCTGGCTATGAGGTCAGCCTTCTGTTCTAACAATCCTTCGTTAAAAAAAAGTGGAAAATGGGTTATGGATTTTTAATGATCTGGTTCTTTAGTGAGAGCCAAGGTGCAGAGGTATTATGCTGACATGCACTGTGTGTGTGTGTGTGTGTGCTTGTGTGGGTGTAACAAAGAAAAATCTCCAGCTGCTTTGATGAACATAAAGTTTAACAGTAGGAAACATGTTCCAGCTCTTGTGCAGTCTGACTAATCTGGTAAGACTAGGTAATGTGATCATTCTATTTGTATATACATGCCTGAGTCAAGCCTAGGGTGGTTCCTGCCATCACCGTGTGGCCTTTGAAGTGCAATTTAAGGCAGACTTCCTCCTTCCATCTTCAGTCAGATAATTTAAGCACACTTTCCAAAAGCACCTGTAATTTTCGAAATGTCTCTTCAAGAAAATGTCCATTTTTACTTATAAAAATACAATTAGGAGACTTGTGATATGTTTTGACTTTATTCTGGAAATGTATTTTGACTTTAATTCAAATTTAGTAGGATCACTGTTGTTAAATTCAGGTGATTATTATTAAAACCACCTGATTCTATACTGCCTCACCTTGACAGCAGGTTAAATGTTAAGGTCTGTAACCTTACATCATAAATATATGCTATAGTCCTAGGTTTTGTTATGTTATTCATATATATATATTAATTTATCTACAGGCTGGAGCCTATCCCTTCTGTTATAAGGTGAGAAGCAGGGGTTCTGCACACTGAGATAGACATTCACACCTATCACCAATTCAGAATCACCAATTAACATATTATGCAAGAACCCAGCTGACCACTTGTATTTCTTATTTTCTGGGGTTCCCAGTGTTTCCCTGTCTTGTCTCCCTGTCTGTTTCTGCATATCCTTGTCATTATACTTCCTATATTCTGTCATTGCTTTTCTTTTTGTGTCTTCTATGCTTTTATTTTCTGTCTATTATCTTCTCTCCTGTGTGACTGTCTGCCCCACCCTCATTGTTTTCACCTGCAGATAATTGTTGCTATCTGCACCCTGCTCCCACCTGGGTCTTGTTATGCAGTCATTACTCTGGGAATACAGTAGGGAAAATAATTATTTGATCCTCTGCTGAATTTGTAAATTTGCTCTGTTACAAAGAAATGAACAGTCTCTATTTTTATGGTACTTTCATTTTAATAGAAAGACAGAATATAAAACAAAAATTCTATTTAAAAACGCATTAAATAAAATATATTGATTTGCATGTTTTTGAGTGAAATAAGTATTTGATCTCCAAGCAGAACATGACTTGGTGGAGAAATCCTTGGTGACAAGCACAGCAAAAATAAATTTCTTGTAGTTAGTCTCCAGGTTTACACACATCTCAGGAGGGATTGTGGCCCACTCTTTTTTCTTGGCTGCCAGTTGGGAACTCAAAGCTTCAGGTCCCTCTATAGATTTTCTATAAGCTGTCTAGGCCACTCCATAACCTTAATGTACTTCTTTAGCCACTACGTTGTTGACTTGGCAGTATGTTTTGGTTCATTGTCATGCTAGAAGACTCATCCGCGACCTATCGTCAATGTTCTGGCTGAGGGAAGGAGGTTCTTGTCCAAGATTTTACAATACATGGCCGTGTCCATTGGCCCCTCAATGCAGTGAAGTCATCCTGTACCCATATATAAAAAAAAAAAAAACAACCCCAAGGCATAATGTTTCCACCTCCATGATTTACTGGATGGTGTTCTTTAGCTCATCCTCAGCATTTCTATTCTAAACTCAGCAGGTAAAGTTGATACCAAAGAGCTCAATTTCGGGTTCATCTGACCACAGCAGTTTCTCCCAAGCTTCTTCTGAATCATTTAGAAGTTCACTGGCAAACTTAAGCCTTTAACACCAAGGACACAGGACAAACTCATGTAATTACGGTAATGCAAAGTGCCCTTGCACAGATATGTTGACAGTGATATGCTCGGTGATAAAAGCAATTATAACAGGTGTATTGGGGGAGATGTTTTGGTGTTAAAGGTTTAAGATGGGCCTGTGCATGTGCCTTCTTGACCAGGGGGACCTTGTGGGCACTGCAAAATTTTAATCCATTAAAGCGTACTGTGCTACCATTGGTGTTCTTAGTGACCGTGGTCCTTAAGATCCTTAACAAGCGCCTGCTGTGTAGTTTTGGAATATGTTCAGTACATTGCCCAAAGCTGCCCTTTCTTACAGTACAAAAGGACCACCATTCACTGGCTGTGAATTCAAGGGGCACTTGCTTGCACTACTGTCATGGACACTATTATACATCATGAGACTATGTACTAGAGAGCTGATGGATAAAAGACTGTTTAATGTCTGTTAACGAAGCTTATGTGTAAGTTCAAAAAGGAAGCTCTGTTATCACTCATCTGCCTGCTTTCCGGGGTGTTCAGCTGCTAGTCTATTCTTTATATCACTTCCACTTTCCCACACTGCCAAACTCAATACTGACATCATTGCTCTGGTCTTATCATTTTCTTGCCCACTTTCTCAGAGCCAATCAGCCTCCAGTCTGAATACGTAATGGGCTCTACTACTTTTCTCTCTGCTCTTCTGTCATTCTACCTTTCAGCCTCTCATTTGTGCAAGCTGCTTCCTCCCTATTGCCGCCTCATCCTGGTCACATTCAAGCCTCCATCTTCATTTTCAACACCACCACTGTCTAGACTCCAGGGTCTCTTGTCCTAATTCCTATGACTGGGTTTCCATTCTGCGATGATTGGTGTATAATCGCCAAATTGCCTGTTTGGATTCTGTATCTCAATAAATCATGCTCAGTTCTTTCAAATGAATGAGTAAACATAAAATCAGAGTAAAAAACAAGTTAGATATTTTTTACTGTGAAACCACAAACCTGTATAACAAACTATTTTTACCAATTAAAATACAAATATAAGTTGTAAGTTTTAAAAACCTATGTACAAATTTAGTAAACAACAACAGTTATATACAACTATTTAGATTAAACTGCAGGCAGTGCTTCAGGTGGTTTTTGTACAGCTATATACAGAACAATCAGGTGTAACAATAAGATGCCACATAAATTATTTGTGCCACTCCAGAAAACAGTTCCTGTCCACCACAAGACAGAGGGGCATATCACAAGCAAAACTCACTATCAGTATCACTGTCTTCTCTTTTGCCACCCTTTCATCTCTTCCTCAGCAACTAAATGCCACGTGCTGCCATATAATTTTTTGATTGTTTGATGTGGTGCATTGTTCCACCAATAGGAAAGGGGATCTCTTGATTTCTTTTGTTTTTTGTTTTTTACACGTAAACACTTTCTGCTAGCAAATATCCAGTTTCGTGCACCAAAAGCATCAAACGTGGGGACAATATATAGGAAAAAGCATGGCTTAAATTATCAAGCTCATCATCACAGGCACTGTAGGGATTGGGTGGCCAAAAGGAAGAGGCCTTGGTAAACCAATCCCTGGCTATCGAGGCTGACTATTGGGACTTGGAACATCACCTCTCATGTGGGGAAGGAAGCTGAACTGGTGCATGAGAAATACCGGCTAGATATGGTCAGCTAGTATTGAGGGTGGTCCATCTGGTGGCTCCATTGTCCTACTGGGAGACTTAAACGCTCATGTGGGCAATAACAGTGAGACCTGGAGGGGTATGATTGGGAGGAAGGGCACGCCTGACCTCAGCCCAAGTGGTATTCAGTTATTGGATGTCTGTGCAATGCACAGTTTGTCCATAATGAACACCATGTTCACACATAAGGATGTCCACAAATGCACGTGGCACTGGGACACCCTAGGTTGCTGAGCTGTCATCACCTGGTGGAGAGTTAAATCAGGTGGTGGAGGAGGATGCTGGAGAGACCCGGCAGACCGAAATGTATAGTGAGGGTGCGCTGAAAATGCCTGGCAGAGGCTCCAGTCTGCTAGATATTCAACTCCCACCTCTGGCAGAACTTTGACAGCATACCAAGGGAGGCTGAGGACATTGAGTCCAGATGGACCGTGTTTGGCACCTCCATTGTTGAGGCTGTGGCACAGAGACTTGGCTGTAAGATGGTTGGTGCCTGTAGTGGTGGTAATCCTTGAACTAGATGGTGAACACCAGAGGTGAAGGGAGCTATCAAGCTGACGAAGGAGTCCTATCATGCTTGGTTAGCCTGTGGGACTTCGGAGGCAGCTGATGGGTACCATCAGGCCAAGCAGAATGCTGCACCGAGCAGAATGCAGAGTAGTGGTTAAAGCAAAAACTCAGGTGTGGGAGGAGTTCAATGAGGCCATGGAAAAAGTCTTGGCCAGCCTCAAAGCAATTCTGGCAAACCATCAGGTGAGTCAGGATGGGAATGCATTGCTCTATTCACACAGTATATTGTGGCTGCTGACTTCAACTGAGGATATGGTTGGGCAGTGGAAGGAATACTGCAAGGCCCTCATTCAGTAGAGGAAGCAGAATCTGGGAACGAGGGGGATGACTCACCCATCACGGGGGGTGAGTTCACTGAGGTAGTTAAACAGCTCCTTGGTGAAAGGGCCACTGAAGACTCTGGATGTTGTAGGGCTGTCTTGGTTGACATGCTACTACAATGCTGCGTGGAGATCTGGGGCATTGCCTCTGGATTGTCAGACAAAGGTGGTGGTTCCCATCTTCAAAAAGTGGGACCAGAGGGTGTGCTCCAACAATAGGGGATCACACTCTTCAGCCTCCCTGTGAAGATCTATGCCAGTGTGCTGGAAAGGAGAATTCATCAGCTAATCAAGCCTCAGATTCAGGAGAAACAATGTGGTTTTCATCCTGGTCACAGAACACTGGACCAGCACCTTATTCTCTCAAAGATATTCAAATGGACACAGGAGTTTGCCCATCCATTCTACATGTGTTTTGTGGACCTGGAGAAGACATTCAACGGCATCTCTTGGGGTATCCTGTGGGGGATGCTGCAGGAGTATAGGGTGTCTGGCCCATTGTTACTGGCCATTCAGTCCCTGTACAACTGTAGCAACAGCTTGAGCCGCATTACCAATAGTAAGCTGTCCGGTGGCTGTTGGATTACACCAGGGGTCCCCTTTGTCACTGAATTTCTAGATATAGCTAAGTGACAGAAGGCTTCAGCCTTGGTGGCTTCAGAATGTCATCTCTGCTTTTTGCAGATGATATATTCTTGTTGGCTTCATCATCTCTGGCTCTTTTCCACAGTGTGTCTTGTCCTGTCTCCCTCCCCTCATCTGCCAAATGTTTGACTCTAGAATACTTTGGTATACAGGTTCCATGGCTGCAAAACAAGCCCAAATGATCACACCTGCACCACAGTGCTGACAGTTGGTATGAAGTGTTTGTGCTTATATGCTGTGTTTGGTTTTTGCCAAATGTGGTGCATTATGGCCAGACATCTCCGCTTTGGTCTTGTCTGTCCAAAGGACATTGTTCCAGACAGACTTGGCGCAGAAGTCATGTGGTTTATTCAGATGCAATTTTGAGCTGTGCTGCTATGTTCTTTTTAGAACAAACACGTTTTCTCCTCGCAACCTAACAAACAAGCCATACTTGTTCAATCTTTTTCTAATTGGACTGCTTTTTTTTCCGTTTTTCCAAGCATTGTCTAACCTTGAATCTGCTCGGACATCCACTCCTGGGAAGACTGCAGCATTGTTTTAGCAAGTTCTAAAACTTCTGCTTTTATAAAGGTGGTTGCACTTATGAATGATCAATTAATCAAGTGTAATTGATTAGTAGCACCTTAGTTTTTCATCGATTACATAGTCTTGTGAAAACTTTATTTTTCATATGGCATTACCTAATGTACCTAATATAATATCTAATAAGATAAATGCAGCAGGGTTTATTCTATATGGACATTGAACTGTAATTTAATATTTTGCTTCATAATTCAATAATAAGTTGATCCAAAATCATGGCATTAGAGTCTAATTTTTAATTACAGGAGGTCTAAACAAGGACAATGCAAAACACATAAACACTGATAACAACCAAGCTGAAGTTGAACTGCAAATGATTTTTGGTATTTTACTACTCTGTTAAAAGAAATCTTTAGAAGGCTATACATTTTATTATTGCCAAGTATGGCCATAAACCTTTATTTCTTTGAATGTTATGAATGTTTGATCCAGTGATTTAAAGCTGGCACAATTTAATTTGCCTCAATAACTGGGTCTAATCTACAGCAGTGCAGCAGATCCTAGCACAATTAACATGTATGACAGCTGAGGGAATCGGGTCATTGCATTACTTATGAGTCATGATGTAACTGCACTGAAGTAATTTGAGAAGCAATCTTAATGTGAGTACTGCTATCACCAATATTGTCATGGTTCTGTACTGGTCTGCAAACCCTGTGTCACAATTTTTTACTAGCCTTGTTCTTGAAGTGAAAAAGAGGTTGGAGAGATTTGGACTGGCCTTCAGCTGTCCCACATGTTTCACAGTTCATTAAATAAACTGGTTCTTATATAGCACTTTTCTACTCTAGTCAAAGCACTTTATACAGCATGTGTCCTTCACCCATTCATGCAGACAACCACACTCCAATGAACACATTGGGAGCAACTCGATGTTTGGTATCTTGCCCAAGAATACTTTGGCATGCAGAATGGAATAGCTAGGGATCAAACCACCAACCTTTCAAAGAGTAGATGACCTGCTCTCCCTCACGAGCCACGGCCACTCCATTACCTGCCTGGATTTAAAGACCAGCTCCTGCCTTCACTCACCAGATTCTGTAGACTTCCTAGGTTGTGTGTTTGAGGGTGGACACGTGAAGACCGAATCAGAGAAAACCAAGGCAGCTGCTAAATGGTCCTCTCCAACTTCTTAGAAACAGCACCAGCATTTCCCTGACTTCGCTAACTTCTACTTATGCTTTATCCTCAAGTACAGCCAGGTAACTTCTCTGTTAATCAGATTTACCTCCTCTAAAGTTTCCTTTTCTTGGTCTTCAGAAATAGAAACAGCATTCCAGGAGCTAAAGGAGAGATTCATCTCTGTCCCAATCCTGATCCAACCAGACCCCAAGTTCCAGTTCTGACTCCGGGGTGGGCCCAGAAGGTAAGTTACAGCCATGTGTCTTCTTTTCCCAATGTCTAACCCCTGCTGAGTGGAATTATGATGTTGGGAATCACGAGTTGCTAGCAGTTAAGCTTAAATCTCTCATTGCACCTAGTGGTCTTTGCTTTTTGGGAGATTCAGTTTCTCCATTACTTACCATCTTGGCTCTCATAATGTTTTTTGAGACAGAGACCATCATTCCTCCCTCCTGGACACTTGGAACCCTGATCTGAGAACATCATTCAGCAAGTTCTCCTGAGAGAACCTGGTCCAGGTAACACCCCCCAACTGTCAATATGTAATCTCCTTGACCCGTTCACAGGTTATTCATTGGGCCCACACTATCAGGTTCATCTGCCACCACAGGGTAAGTAGAACTGTTTCCTTTATCAACAATTCTGATGGCCTTCCTTGGATAGCAGTGGTTAGAGATTATGGTGCTGATTGCCCCACATGTCCAAGAAACAAGAGTAGCTCAAAACCTGTATCAGGTCTTCTTCATCCATTGTCAATTCGAAATAGACCCTAATCACACATTGCCTTAGACACTGTCACTGGTTTGTCCCCTTCTCATAGAAAAGATTCTCTATGGCAGCTCACTTCATGGCCCTGAATAAACTTAGTTCAGCTACTAAAACTGCTAATCTGTTGGTTGATCATGTGTTCAGACTCCATGGCAACCCTAAAGAAATGGTTTCTGATTGGGGCCCTCAGTTCATCTCTCAAGTATGAAAGACATTCTATTCTGCTCTAGATGCCAAGGTTTGTTTGAGCTCAGGATTTAACCCCCAGACTAATGCACAGACTGAAAGACTGTCTCAAGAGCTAGGAGTAGCCCTTCATTGCACAACTGCTCATAATCCATCCTTTTGGAGTTCACAATTGTCCTGGGTTGAATATGCCCTCCAAGTCCCATCCCAAGAAGAAGAACTGGTTGTACTCTCTGTCTGGTTCCATCTGAAATGCTGCTGCTGAACCAAAACTAAGGTCACCCTACTTCACCTGGCCACCGCGTCCCCTCGCTATGCACCAGGTCAAAAAGTGTGGTTGTCCTCAAAAGATATCCCTCTGAAATCTATTTCCAGAAAGCTTGCTTCCCGATATGTTGGACCCTATAATATCAAGACAGTCATTAGCCCCTCTGATGTACAGTTGAAACTCCCTCCATCCGTGAAAATTCATCCCACTTCCCATGCGTCTCAGGCTAAACCATTTTCCTACTTCCATTGTGCCCTCCATCTGATCCCCTACCACCTACCTGGATTGTGTATGACCATCTTGCTTACAGTGTACAGTGCTGGAATTGGGGATTTGGAGGGTTAACCTGTTAACTGGAAGCACCAAAATCACCTGAAAAAACTACATAATGCCTTCTGGTTATTGTTTGCTCTGGAAAACCCATTTCGTAGCCTATTAAGTGGCTGTGTCCCGTCCGCTGGGCATATGAAGTGCGTATGGCAGGCGAGACCCTCCCATTTTGATTGACACCTCATTCAGTCAATCATGTTAAGAAATGGTTTTTCACAGAGCCAATAATAACCAGAGGGCATCACGTAGCTCTGTCCAGTGATTTGGTGCAGCCAGTTACATGATTGGCCAAATGAGGTGTCAGTAAAAATGGGAGGGTCTAGCCTGCCATAAAAAATGAACTACAAATGTCCCGCAGATGGGACATGGCCAGTTAAGAGGTTAAGGTCTGGAGGAACACTCCAGGGTGTCCTGTTCCTTCATTCTCAATTCCACTCTTCTCTCAGACTTCAACAGGTTTTGGGTGAACAGGGTTGGTGGGCTGTCTGAAGGTGGCTGTTGGGGGATATTATCAGTTATTGTCATGGTTCTGTACTGGTCTGGGGTCCTTGTGTCACTGAATAATTGGAGAGGTTTGGACCCTGTCTGCTGATGAAGTTTCCAGTCTAGTCTTCGGTTGTTCCACCTGTTTCAACCTGAAACTCCAGAAACTCCAGCAGAACAGTATGAGGGAGGTATGGAGTGGAATAAGAACTAGGGATGCGCCGATCCGATATTTAGTATCCGTATCGGGTCCGATACCGGCCTAAATTACTGGATCGGATATCGGAAAGAAATAAAAAATGCAATTCGATCCGACCCACATTAGCTGCATTACAGTTTTCGGTCGTCTTCTTCTTCTTGTGGGTCTGCGGTTGAACAAACCAGCTTAGAGCTGCATTACCGCCATCTACTGGAATGGAGTGGATCAGGAGTTAGAAAAAACCGTCCTCAGATTCTATGAAGTTCTCCGGCGCTGCGACGGATTTCCTTTGACTCTGAATAGATCATCACTGACATGGTTTTCCACTCCTCCACCGCTCTCTGCGTGTTTGTGTGTTGTGCTCGCTGTGCTGATAATTTCAGCTGTTATTTTTTCTCTACTTCAGCTCCCGGACATACTGCTAGCGAGCGCAGCACTAGCGATCGTCCGGTACTGGAAGGACCCCTTCCCCCGTCAAAATATTTTTGATACTTTAATCCCTGATTAGTGACTAAATATAGACCTGCAGTAGAAACGTATTTAGGAGAACGCTTCTGAATATAAAGCATTACAAAATTGCGCTCACGCAGCCCCCAGTTTTTCAACATAAATACTGATGACGCAACAGCAGCAGTCAGCTGATTTACGTGCAGTCAGTCTGCACAAGCAAAGAGG
>JASGAU010386180.1:0-11633 GCA_030220045.1 Australoheros facetus | reverse complement strand
TATATATATATATATATATTCACAGAAACTGACACAGTATAACAATAAGGTGTAACCGGTAACAGTTATAATTTGGAAGAAAATGGATGGATGGATGGATGGATGGATGGATGGCAAGGCAGTTTTTACAAACAGCTACAGCCTGACTGATATATCACAGGGCTGATATCATCAGCCAATATTAGCTATATCTGTATTGTCATTTACAACAGCCAATAAAATTAACTTTGCAGTTTCCCTGTTGAGAACACGTGTCTAGAATGCCACAAACACAAGAATCAGCTCATCAAAGCCAATTAAATGAGTAATCCACAACTGCAACTACATTATCAAATTATCTTACCAATATCTCATAAATAAATGAACACAGGAAATGTTAGGGAAATCTGTTTGTTTCATATGCCTGAAAGAAACAAACAAACAAAAAAATACTGATATTTTTAAATATAAATATCAGTATCAGTCTTAAAAATCCAGTACCAATCGTGCTCTACAAAGAGCACAGCAGAGCTGACATACAATTAACTTTTTTCCATAAAATGTATGTCATTTTAGACAAAGAAATCAATTTTTTCCGGCTTGATAATTCATGCCTTATTTTATCTCTGTGCTCAAACATTACAGTTAAAATTCCGTACTATCACCACCATCGCAGAGGACCAAACAAATTCTTATCTCTGTCTTACTACTTTTTTCTTCTGATAGAACTTTTAAGTTGCTTTAATCAATATGGATAAATATAACTTCAATGGATCAGCATGATCCTATTTTTTATTTTATGGTGGTAGTCAATTAATCTCTTTTAAATGTTATGATTAAATGATATGTAATGGCACTGACAACAGAGACGCTCTGAGGAGATAACTAACCACAGGGTGACAGAGCCTTTGGTAAATAAATAAATAGCCTGACATTTACATTAGAGTTAGCTTGACGGTCATCATACATGCACACACACAAACACGCGCTTCATCATCTGAGAGAAATTATTTAAGAAAGATCCACTTCTGAGGCATTACTTCTACATTATCAACATACAGTATGATATAGAAAAGATGGACTAAAAACAAAACCTGAGAGGGTACAATGAAAATAGAAATTATTTTCTTGGCCAAAGCACAATCAGTAAATGCTTATTATCCATTGCACACTAGTAATTCTGACATTCAACAGCTGCATGAAAACCTTCTCATGCCTTGAAACAACACAGACACAAAAGGCATGAGTGAACACGGGCTGCATGCCATTAGCCCTATCAAAAACCTTTGCAAATTCATTCCTTAAGCAAACTGTTTTCATCAGCTCTCATTGTAGACGGTGTCCTGTCATCACAGCCTCAGTAAAGAAAGTTTGGACTTCTGCAGCTCCACAGAAACCACCTCATTTTCCCCACCATGGGAGATTCGCCTTTGTCCTGTTTTGTCCCCATCCCCCTCGAGTCTGTCTGTGCAACCTCTTTCCCTTTATGCTCGTACGTGTGATGCAGCCTAGATGGCTGGAGGTCAAGAGTGGCAGGAAGTGTGGGTGTGCGAATCTCACCTTGGTCAGCCCAGAAACTGGAACATGAGCACACGATGGCATTTGACATAATTGATAGAGGAGGAGATAAAAGAAGGCAGAACCTCCCTTGAGAAATTGTAGAATTTCCTCTAGTGCAGCATTGGACTTAATGGTAATGGATTAGGGATAAATGATGGCAGGAGCTGGAAACACGTAGAGAAAAATGCAGCTAAACCCGAGGACAGCAATGACACCACTGTCACATCAGGGAATTGTCCACAACACGTTGATTTAGCTCAGTGTGACCAAAACTATTTGGCCACTTTGCTCTCAACGGAGGTCAAGAAATGTAAAGTACAGTGCGTGTTTAGAGGATGTCGGCTTTGCTGTCAGGAATTTGGGCAATTCAACACTTCCAGATTTTCATCAAGAGAATAATTTCTACTTCAAATCCAATTTTCCTGTTTAGCTTGAGGTGTGTAGAAATATAACATTTGGAAAAGAACCTTTCAGAGTAATCTTCCTCCTTTCTTAGAACTGACAAACTGTACAGCCTAACCTAGCGGAAAGTGGTGTTACAAAGATGCTAAACCTGAACTGGACCCGTTAGATAACTGCATGAAAGAATATCTGACACTGGGAGGATAAAGGGGAAGCTCGGCCAAGTTCTGTGTCACCTTTTCACTACTAAAACTTCTGAAGATAAATGATGTCATGCATATTTTGGTTTATGAGTCTGGGAAATAATTCTGCCAATCATAAAGTAACTAGGTTTAACTTGTAGCTTAATAAATGAATGAACAAAGCAATTGGATAACAAATGGGCAACCTCTCCTCTGCTACATGTCCTCTTGTCACTGCCAAACTCACTCCTGCGCTGCTGTTTTCGGTGCCCTGTTTAGCTGCACTGAAATGAATCAAAGGCAGGATGATAAAAAGTTTCCATCTTTCTTTCTGTGCTCAGTCACATCTGGTCAGATGCTGGATAACCGAAAAATCACTGGAGGACAATTTGGATGAGATTTCATCACTGCAGTGATGAAATCCAATTGCAATAAAAACAAGACACAAACTCTTGCTTTGAAACACTCACCTCTCATCATTGCTTTTACTGTCAATCTCAGTAGGTGATTTTATATTTCCTGTGTCCCTTAATGGCTTAAATTACCTTTTAATTCTAGTTCGCAGCCAGTAGAAAGAGACAAGTGAGGCTTCCAGCTGAACAAGGCTTAAAAGGATAGTCTGGGTTCTTTGAAGTAAGTTTGAATGAGGTACTTGATGTATTACCTACAATAGATCAGGGTCAGAATGTCCTCATTTTGGAGGGGCTGACAGGAGTATCTGCATGTAAGCTATATTTATGTATATACCATATGTACCCGTATGACAGGGTCAAGAGCAAAATATATGCAGTCGTGAAAAAAAGAAAAAGAGGTTTTCACAGGACTCTATTTAATCCTGTGAAAAACTAAGTACACCCTTACTGCTTCCAGAAACTGCAAAAACCTCAAGAGCTACATCTTAGACTGCACAGGAATCGGTATGTTAAATATTAAAGTTCATGACGGTACAATTAGGAAAAGACCGATAAAGTATGGCTTGTTTGGAGGGGTTGACAGGAGAAAGTCTCTTCTCTTTATAAAGAACACGGCAGCATGGCTTAGCTTTGCATAGCTGTATATGAACAAACTACAAAACCTCAGGAGCACTGTCCTTTGGACAGAGGAGACTGGCATGAAGATGTCTGGCCACAATGCACAATGCCACACTTGGTGAAAACCAAACAGCACAAACATCTCATACCAACTGTCAAACACAGTGGTCCATCTACAGTCATAGAGTTGACAATGAACTCCTCTATATACCAAAGTATTCTAGAGTCAACTGACTGAAATGCTTTGGCGGGACATTAAGAGAGCTGTCCATAAATTAATGTCAACACACCTCAATGAGCTGAAGCTATGTCATAAAGAGAAGTGAGCCAAAATTCCTTTACAAGAACATATGAGAGTGATAAAATCATACAGAAAAGTATTAGTTATAACAATGAAACGTGGTTCTGGAAGCTGTTGCATCATGGGGTGCAGTTAGTTTTTCACAGGACAGCAGAGGGTCCTGTGGAAACATCTTCTTATGACTCTATTTATTTGATTAGTACAGTTTAATTTTCCCTCACCTTGATTACATTGGTCAACAATGATTTTGCTACCTGGAGAAAAAAACCTGATATAAGGCATTTCGGGTATGCTGATTCCAAATCCATAATCAGAATTTCTCTAGCATGTTTGGTTCTTGAGTTATGCACGTGTCAATATTTAGCTAATATATTGCTGTTGGCGCTTCTCACACAAATGTAGAGTTTCCTAACATTTCTAATTGTGAAATTGAACAGAATTTAGCAATAATTTGGGTGATTTGGGGGTGTCGGATCCAAATATGGTCATTAAAATTCAATCAATTAAAGTTTAACTGCCAATATTGAGGATCAACAATGCCAGAAATTTGCAATTTCTTATAGTGACTGCTTTGATCTGTCAGTAGATAAAAACAAAGTTTTAGTGCTACATCAAGTGATGGAATAGTGTTTCTGGGGCCGTCCAAAGTGATGCCAAGCTTAAAGTTGGGATCTTTGATGGACCACAAGTCCGTGAGCTTATTAGGTCTAAGCTCAGACCCGTTGAACTAAGAGCACAGGAATCATTTGTTCAGGTGGGACAGAATTTCTTGGGCAACCACAAACTGTGAAGAACTAGTTGACAACATGCTCGTATCATTCTCACATGGGTTGCAGAATGTCACTGAAGATTCACGTCCTTCACTCTCATCTCGATTTCTTTCCACCCAGTTTGGGTGATGTGAGCGATGAGCACGGTGACAGGTTCCATCAAGATATCTCTGAGATGGAGACCAGGCACCAGGGGCGCTATAATTCAAACATGATGGGTGACTACTGCTGGTTTCTACAGAGGGAAACTTCTGTGAAGCACAAGAGCAAGTGTCTGTCACACGTTTGAAGTGTTTAGGCAGGCTAACTGTGGACTGTATTAGTTTGAGATTCCTCATATGATTGATTTTGGTATCTGTGTCTTTTTTTTCCTTTAAGATATTTTTTTTGGCTTTATTTGATAGTTTTCCATTGGGGATAGACAGGAAAGCTGGGAGGAGAAACGGGAAAAGACACGCAGCAGATGGCGACAGGCTGGGACTCGAACCTGTGCCGGCCGCACAGCCAAGCGGCATTCATGGTCGCCTGCTCACAGCCAGAGCTATCGTGGTGCCCCATGTGTGTCTTTTTTTCATCAGTTGTATGTTCATGGTGCACTTTACTAATAAAATCATTAACACTGAGTTTGGCGATTGGAATTTATTGGCATAGTTATGAAACTCAAGATCCTGACTAGAGAAAATCTGTTTGCATATTTGGAATCAGCATACCCAAATTAGTAAAAATCAGTTGTTTTTTTCAGGTAGCAGACAAAAAGGTTTTGTTTTGTTGACCAGTGTAATTCTCTCTTTTTATGTGCATCTCTCAGTCCTCCTTACCCGACTTCAATCGGTCTCCAACACAGCAGCTAGGCTGCTAACAAGAACACACATCGCCCCTATTCTTGCTTCCCCTGACTGGCTTCCAGGGAAATTCAGACTCCACTTTAAAATTCTATTATTAACTTATAAAGTGCTACATGGCCGGGCTCCTGTGTATGTAGCCATATTCTACATCTAATGCCTGTATGGAAGTGTGTATATTGGAATGAATCTAAGACTGCATGTTGATTTTGTGTCGGTATTCTGGAACATGTATATTTATCTTTAATGTGTGGCTTTTATTCAAACTGTGAAGCACTTTGTAACTGTTTTTTATACTAGTGCTAGTGCTATAGAAATAAAGTTATTATTATCATCATTTAGCCACTTAATAAAACATCCAACTAAAGAATAAATATCAGTCTAAGTCCACGCCTAATATATTTCTGAAACTTTAGTTTGCGTTCAGTCAGTGCTTTCTAACAGGAAACTGAAACCATCCATCACACTGCTACAGTCATTTCACCCCGTAGAACGTGGGAGCTGCTTGTCTACTGGTAAACTGTTAGTTTACATCTGAACTAATCAACAA
Source organism: Australoheros facetus (assembly GCA_030220045.1). Classification (NCBI taxonomy): domain Eukaryota; kingdom Metazoa; phylum Chordata; class Actinopteri; order Cichliformes; family Cichlidae; genus Australoheros; species Australoheros facetus. Next base: position 6,016 of record JASGAU010386180.1, on the reverse strand, counting down.
ATTCACACAATTGCACAAAAACAACAAAACAATACAAAACAAAACAAAAACAGTGATCGACTGATCAGCAGAGCGCCCATGTTTTGCTAATTTAAATACGCCACAGGTAATACACTGCCCATATACAGGGACCTCATACCGCTCTGCTTCAAAGCACCTACTTAGCATTTTTTTTTTGTGAGTTTACGACCTGATGAAAACCATTTTTTTATTTTCTGGACCTAAACTGGCTACTGCCTGAAACGAATAGAACTGCACACTGCCAGTGGAGGAAGTCTGACCTGCCACTAAGACACAATAATGTCTCACAGGTAAGCCTATTTCCTTGAAGCATGACCATCACAGGGCTGCAGAACTCAAACACACACTGACATAAAGTGTGGCATTTTTATTTACAGTCTAAAAGCTGCAGTGCAGGGGAGCAGGAAAAAGAAAAAAGATCAAATGATGACAACAATGATGTCCTAAAACTTTCACCTGAAAAGGGCCATTGAGTTGACTTGCAAACTGCAAACAAAGACTAGGTGAGAAGGAGAAAGTGGGCAAATACAGATACTCAAGGGATACAAGCCAAAGATAAGAGGAGTGCAGCTAGTGTTTGAGAGTACAAAAAGAGTCAACAGATAAACAGATAAAAGGGGAGACAGCTGTGCTGTTGACAATTAAAAGAGAATGATGGAAGTGAGGATGTGGGGTGGAGCTGGTAAACTGACAGCTGACAGCATAAATATAAGCTACATGTAGCACTAACTCTCACGGATGTATCCTCAAGGAGAAACACGGGATCGTTTGGGTTTAGATATTCTCGGCCTGCCGGCTGCAGTCCTGTTTGCAGGAGGGCGGGATAAGTTCATGTCAAGTATCAATTCAATCAAGACCAGCCAAAGTGTACTCTGAAGAAACTTGAAATAACTTTAAGCCCTAAGTCAACATGTTTAAGTCAAGTCTACGTGGAATCTGAAATTAACAAAGTCTTCATGCAAATGTCTGAAGTCCAACCTGAACACCAAGGATGACATTTGATCCATTTCTGCTCAAAATTGTCTCCACTGTGGGTTTTTGCAGCTTTATGTCTAAAGTGAAATTCTTAGGGAGTAAAGTCAAGTCTGTTCGGGTTACTTTTACTCACACAGTATTTGGCCTAAATGCATAAAAAAAATTTTTTTAAATCTGATGATTTTAGCTACACTTTTACAAGATGTAAGTAATCTATTAATCTAGTGAAAAAAACCCACAATCCATTCGGGCATGCTCCACATGCAAACATGAGTGAAACAAACTGAGGGGTTACGAGTCCGTCACAAACAGATGAAGTTGTTAAATGTGAATCAACCGTCATTTCTGCAGACCTCACAAACCTAGTGAAAATAGAATGTCATTTCCTAAACCACATACAGGAAAATAACAAATTCAGTAATGTGCATATATAATCAGACAACTTAATTTCACAGCAGCCAAATTTTCAAAAGACTCTCAGGATGATTGAACGATTTACTTCTAAGATTTCCTTCTTTTCTTTTCTGTATCTTTTCCCCTCACAGACGTCTACTCTGCAGAGGTTTACCGCTTTGTAATCCTGCCTTTTGTTTAACCTCTTGATTTTCATTTGGACGACTTTGGGTTTATGTGCACATATCTGGGATCAACCTTCCTTAGAACCTTGTTTTTGTTCTTCAAATAAACTTTCTCACACAGAGAGTTTTTTTTCCACAGACATTTTCAAAACATCTGAACCCAAAAGTCATACAGAGCTGTTTCATTTTAAATACATTAGTTACCACACTGTACAGATTAGGGATTCGATTCAGGATTACACATATACACATCTTCATAGGTAGTTGCCTATGAGGGTCAATGGAGGTTACTGTTAAAAATTGCAACCATTAAAATGACCACGCAGATTGTCTCTTAACACAGAAAGTGCTTTAAATATCTCATTTCAATCAAAAGCAGATGGGATCTAGGAAACTGGCAATTGACATATTTTTTTTATGTTAAAACTCATGTTGTTATTTGCTGTAGCATATATTTGGTGAGACATGCCATGCAAGTGAGATATCACGTCAAGATTTTCAGAGAAGTCTGACTGCAGAATATTTTGAGGCTGTCAAAAAAGGCAGTTTAGCTCCCTAAGTCAGACAGCCAGGGCTTCCTTGTACAAACTGCCACTGTATACTAATGCTCGGAGAGAAATCTGAAATTAAGAATGCAGAACTGCAATGTAGTCAGAAGAGATGTTGTATTGTGCAAAAAATTGTAAATCTGTCTATTATCCCTACACTGTTGAGTAACTGAGAACTATATTGCAGTGATAAAATCATATATCACTGGGGTATAGTGTGTTATATTGAACCGGCTTCCCGTATTGCATTACAGTAGGTATGTTCATGAGAAGTTGTAGAACTGAATAAGTCATGAATAAAACTATGTATTGTAATAGTAAAAATAAATCCTCTGCTTAAATAGGTTATCTCACTGAGATCGCAGTTTAACCACATTCATCTTTTATAATTCAAATAACATTTCACCTGCTTTTTGTTTCAGTAGTTAATACGTGCTTTTTGATATAAGACTTTTATGTGGTTTAACTGGCTTTTAAACGGTTATCGGCGTGGCTGCAGACTTGCTCTACCTCCTGGCTGTGGCTCAGGATGTGGAGCAGGTCGTCTACTAATCAGAGGTTTGGTGGTTCGATCCCTGGCTGCTCCAGTCTGCGTGCCAAAGTATCCCTGGGCAAGACACTGAACCCCGAGTTGCTCCCAATGTGTTCAATGGAGTGTGGATGTCAGACAGAAAGCACTTGATGTAGGAAAAAGTGCTTGTATGAATGTGTGTGAATGGATGAATGCAAACCTGTTGTATAAAGCTCTTTGAGTGCTCAAGTAGAGCAGAACAGAGCTATACTAGTTATACTAGCTATACTAACTAGACCAGATGGGCTTGTCTGAGTATTTCAGAAACTGCTGATCTACTGGGAGTAAACCACACAGCAATCTCCAGGGTTTACAGAGAATGGTCTGAAAAAGAGAAAATATACAGTCAGCAGCAGTTCTCTGGGAGAAAATGTCTTGTTGATGTCAGAGGACAATGGCCACACTGCTTTGAACTGACAGAAAAGCAACAGTGACTCCAACAACCATTAGTTATAACCAAGGTATGTCAAAGAGCATCTCTAAATGCACAACATGTTGAGCCTCGAAGCAGATGGGGTTCATCTGCAGGAAGACTGGTGACACTCGTCAGTTAAGAACAGGAAACTGAGGCTACAAGTCACATAGGCTCACCAAAACAGGACAATACGAGATTGGAAAAAACGCTGCCTGCTCTGATGACTCTCAATTTCTGCTGCGACATTTTGGATGGCATGGTTAGAATTTGGTGTAAACAACATAAACGGATGGATCCATCCTGTCTCCCAGCAACAGGTCAGGCTGCTGCTGGTGGTGTAACAGAGTGGGGGACTATTGTCTTGGCGCATTTTGGCATTGTTTAAATGTCACAACCAAACTGACTATTCTTGCTAACCATGTCCATCCCTTTATGACCACACCATACCCATCTTCTGATGCCTGCTTTCAGCAGGATAACGCACCATGTCACAAAGCTCAAATCTCTCAAATCTTAAAAGTGGTTTCTTGAACACCACAATGACTGAACTCACTCAGTGAACTCAAATGGTCACCACATCTCAATCCAATAGAGCACCTCTGAGATGTGGTGGAACGGGGGATTCGCATCACGGCTGTGCAGTTGACAAACCTGCAGCAACTGTGTGACGCTATCATGTCAATAAGGACCAAAATCTCTGGGGAATGTTTCAAGCACCATGTTCAGTCTATGACAAAGTACTAGCAAGGTGTACCTATGTGTATATGTATACCAACTTCAACTGACATTTCGACTTTCCCCTATAAGTTAACAAATTACAGTTCAACTGTTTCATTAATTGCAATAAATGTCTGCTGAGAGTTCCCGTTTATTTCAATCTACTTACATTTTTGCTGATTTTACCCCTCACTTAGCTGACGGTTTAACTACAAGCATTGATACATTTATCTATTTAATTTAGCACACCATCTAATCACAGCAGTTTTTAAAAACTTCTAATGTCTTCTAATGTTTGCTCAATCGTAACCAAATCGCACACAGTGGATCTGTCGCAATCGATCAAGTAGTAGCAAGTTTGAAGGTAGTAACGAACCTCATTTTAGATGTCTTAATTAAAAGCCTGATTCATTTAGCACTGACAATTTAAAGACCAATTTAAAGACACACTTAAGAAGCTAAGAAGTCTGCAGCTAATTTGATAATGTTTTTTCTCCTTTCCTTCCTTTCCTCTTTGGTACAGAGAAAAGCGAAGCAGCCAAATCAGAGCTCTTGGTTCAGAGTATCAACCGATGAAATATGCAGCTATTTCAGGCTTTATAAAGGGGATGTGGGGAGAGTAGCAAATAGGCCAAGAGTCATTTGAAAAAGTGGACACAGAGATTACACAAGTCCCAGCTGTCAGAACGCCAGTGAATCAGCACACTCCAAAATAAAAGCTGCAGAATGTGACAACAGGGCTGCACTTGACGGACACGTGTTGACAGGCATCGTTGTCGGTGATGAGCAGAAGGATACCCACAGTCCTCTACTCTTTGGCCAAAAACTATCCAAATTGGCTGACCTGTCAGTCCGGTATGCCCATCCACAAGACTGGAATCATGAGCCAAGCAACATTACCCTTTTAAAACCAGCCACTGAGCTGCTCCAGTTCATTTTCAGTGGGTAGCCAAAGTCATCTTGTAGCTGGAATAATCTCCTCTGAAGCACACAAGTCAATGTAAGGGCAGCCACCACAACGGTAAGGCAGGAATGGAATTAATTTTAATGGAATTAATGAAAAACATTATGTGTTACTTGATTTTGAAATTAATTGTTTAATTGCTTTGTGTATAATTCATGCTACTGCAATGAAATCTTAAATATTTTCACTCTTATCAGCCACAGAGAAACCTGACATTTCAGCTTCTGTGGAAAAATCCAGCCTTTTGTAAGACCAATAAAAATAAAAATGGAAATCATTATTTATTTATTTTTTGGTCATGGAACATGCAAACAGCAGGACGAGCTTTTTCTGTCAACAATTATCCGTCACTTCGATTTGTAGGGTTGGATCATTCGCATCACTCTACACATACCAGTGGATGAGCTCGTGAAATTGAAATCTACTTTGCAACTGGATTTAGCATTAAGGAAATATTAGCCCAGAATTATCATATCATTATAAGCGTTTGGCTATTGCTCTAAATTGGGCCAATTCAGAAACAACACACTGATTTGGATTAAGTAAAAGCTTTTTTTATTTTTTTTTTCCCCCATCAGGAACAGCAAGAAAGTGCAGATCCAAGAATATCACTCTTCTTTGCAGATTTTTCAGCCACACTGGAGGGTTTTTGCATGAACAGCCTGATTATGGTCATGCTAAAACATCTCAATCTGATTTAAGTCTTTAACTTTGTCCTGCTGCATAACCCAAGAGAACTTTAGATTCAGGTCATGAACTGATGGCCAGATATTCTCTTCTAGGATTTCTGGTAGTGTTTGAATGTTGGTATGATAATCTTGTTATGAAATTCTGTGTTAGATTTATGAAGATGTGACAGGACTCAAACCTTTCAAAAAGTCAAATTTCTGTCTCATCAGTCCACAGAATGTTTTCCCAAAAGTCTTAGAGATCATCAAGATGTTTTTTTGGCAAATGTGAGACGAGCCTTTGAGTTGTTTTTGGTCAGCAGTGGGTTTCTTCTTGGATCTCCCATGGATGCCAGTTTTGACCAGTCTCCTTCCTTCTCCAGTGCTTTCAACACCATCCAGCCAGGACTTCTGAGGGACAAGCTGGAGCTGTCAGGAGTGGACCAACACATGTCCCATTGGATACTGGACTACCTCACTGACCGCCCACAGTATGTGAGGACACAGGGCTGTGTCTCTGACAGGCTGGTCTGCAGTACGGGGGCCCCACAGGGAACTG
>JASGAU010386178.1:13121-27995 GCA_030220045.1 Australoheros facetus | reverse complement strand
TATGAGGTCTTAGTCAAGACAAAGTCACAGTTATACCTTCAACTAAGTGGGATACAGTTTTGTCTTTGGTGAGAGATGGGCGATCATCTTACATGGTTTATTGCTGTGAATCCACCGCTACCCCAAAAAAGTCTGCTGCTCGATTTCATCCTGGTAGTAAAAATATTTTAGAGGTAGTAAAAATAGGTAGTAAAAGGTAGTAAATTTAACTCTAGGATTCCTGTATAAACCCTGTTTAATGTACATAAACAAAAAAGATGAGCTATACAAAACAAAACAAGGCAAAATTAATCATTTGAATATGATTTAAAATAATAAACTAAGATGAAAAGGAGAATAAATATAAGCTAAAATGAAAGTGGACTTCTTTCCCCTCACTGGCAGACAGATGTTATTGGGTAAATTTTCTCTCTAACGTTTATGTAACTTGCTGATTCTGTGATAGATGACACCTCTGCGTCTTAATCTAATTAGTTTGTGTATTTGCAGTTTCTGACCTGGTTTATCGGGGACTTTTGAGGTTAATAGCATTAAGGACTAATATGTGTGACTCTGTTCTTATCAAGCTAAAAGTAGAACTAAACCTGTTATAACTTGAAGCTCGTCTCTGCTGGCTCTGTATCTGCTGAATTGTGTTTGTCTGAGCATGGGAACAGCCAGCAGTATCACGCAGAAAGTGACCTTTATATTAACATGATTGTTCAAAATGAATGTACAACTGTTCAATTAAATGTGATGTTAGTGACTGTTTCACACCAGCTGCATGTGTCCCGGAGTGTTGTTTCTTCAGTTTAACACATTGTAGAACACCTTACATTATTTAATTTTTAAAGCAGTTCATCGGGTTTCTAGCCCAGGCATGCAAATCAGTCAAGAAACCATCATCTTCTTTATTAACCTTTAGCTTTTTATGTAAACTATGTAAAATATGTCTGAATTTCTTTTTTGGGGGGGCTAAAACATTTGTTGGGGTATCATTTTAGCTGACAGGCAACTGTTTACCTGCTGTTGGCTTGTATTTTAGTTTTTCCTTTTAAATCATTTTTGTTTCCTTTTTTTCAGAAAAATCATTTTGCATTTAGATAAGTGGAAGAGAAAAGTATTTCTGCAGTGATCTGATTTTCTTTAATCAGTGAATGCAGCACCAGTTTTTACAGCTGCACAACAGTGCCTCCAGGTGTTCTTTGGAAGTAAGGCCTTGGAAGCAATCTAATTAAAAGCTTTTAGTAGCACCCCTTACATTATAGTATATTATATACTAGATCTACATATTTTATGACTATGATTTCTAATCTGAGAAAACAGTCTGCTCTTATCTGATCTGTATTACTAAAATGTAGTGAGGCTGATAAACCTTACATGCTGGTTAGTCACGGATCTAACTGAGGCTTCAGCTCATCCTGACCAACCTGAAATGATTCCTTCACTGTGTATGCTTTGTATTATATTTGTGTTTTACATTATTAATGTCTCCCTTCTCTGATATCCTGCTTCATTCAGATCCTGAGATGGCATCACATGATGAGGGAGAGGGGGCATAGATTAGCTGTGAATGGGCCTCTCTCTCCCCCTTTGCTGTACTGTACACTACTACTACAGCTGGAGCCATAGCGATGGAAGAGGAGATGTCGAGCGGAGGATGGCGGAGTGAGGCAGGGCGGGGCTGTTGAGTGACAGAGCGAGAGGCAGGAGAGGGAGGAAGCTACTCAGCAGACGACCAAGACACAGAGAGAGAGAGGAGGAGGAAAAGAGGGTGAATCCACAGGACGTGAGTGCAGGCAGCAGAGGAGGAGGAGGGGGGGGAGCTTCCAGACTGGATGACTGGATGGGCCCAGCAATGCCTTGATGGAGCATGGGCCAGGTTTTAGGATTCTCCCACTGCCGTGAGTCTGCTTTGGTTCTTCAGTTTGCGTTTCAGTGTGGGAGGTCTGCGTTGGTTTATCTCACTGTTCCATCATCTCTCATATTCCAGCTCAGCATCTTTTCCTGCTAACTGCTATGAGCATCGCATGTGTTAGCTCTCCCCCTCCCTCCTCTCCTGCATGCTCAAACCTTTAATAAACACATGGCTGAATGGACGGATGCAGCACAGGAGCAGATTGTTTGGTTGTTGTTATCTAATGTTGAATTGCAGATGTTTATTTGGTTGTGTCTGAGAAGGGCTTTGCAGGCAGGCATGTTAGTCATGCAAGTTATTTCAACCTGAAAGCTTCTGTTGTGCTTTTATATCTGTCTTTTGTTTCAGCTTTCTGACACAATGTTCACACCATCCTCTCTGCATTTAAATTGAAGTGACTGCTTATTTGCATGTGTGCATACATGTGCAGATGAGAATATGCTGCTTCATTTCACTGCCTGGTTTATTTATTAGCTAATGTCATGCTGGCTGTGTAGTGTAGTGAAGGCCTTTACTGCTGCCAGTTTACCTCTGTAAGGAAATGAATCAATATGCACTAACCGCCCTCACTGTGTGCTACGAAATGGTTGATATGCACACAGTTTTATGCTTTGTTGTTTTTATGTAGAGGTTGAAATTGCTGAGTAGGTTAACTGCCAGTCTTTTTCAATGTGAACGGCTACAGTTGTCCATGTTGCTTTCAGTCACATAAAACACAGTTCAGTCTTATAAACCTTGAAATAATGACTCACAGCAAGATACTGCAGTGTTTCTTTTGTGTTTTGTAATCACTGAAAGCAAAACCTACACTGAATGTTTGGCAGACATGCTGCATTTTGATAAGGTGGTAGACAGAATGTGTTTACAGCAGCATGGCATACACATATTTATATTGCTATGACATGTTTTACCTGTGGATTTATGCAAATGTTTGGCTGTTTCCTTTCAGAGGAATATGGCTCCGTGGCATCCACTCCAGACTCAACTCCTCCCTGCACTGATGGTAAGAAGCAGACACTTAACGCTGAACACTAAATGCACCTGTCATGGAACTTCTCTAAAGCTAGCAGTGAAGCTCCACAGGTTAGACTGAAGGTACCTTTTTTGTTGATTTTGGAAGGAGAGATGTTTTTGATCTTATCAAAGAAGGTTTCATCTTTAGATTCCACACTCTTCCTTCTCCCTAATATCAAATAGCACGCCTTGGTACTTTCATCTGACGTATCCACTTAGTAAAAATAAAATCACTCTCCTTGCGCTAGCACTAGTATACCCCCAGTGTCTTTAATTGAATTTTTTGTGAATTTCTCCTTTTCCCGGCATGTGTTCTGTTTCTTTCTCTCTCTCTGTTTTGTTGCTGTGTGTCAGTCTGTGCATTTAGGTCACGTCTGTCTTGTTTTTCTCTTCACTCAGGTGGAAATGAGGAGTCAGAGATGTATGAGCTCCAAACAGCCAGGGAGTGGTCCGATGATGACGATGGGGGCGATGGAGATCCAGATGATGATGAGGGGTTGGCTTCATCCCCGTCCATTTGGGGCACACCACGTCAGAACTCCTTTGAGCTGACTTTCTCTTACATCGCCATTGCCGAGGCTGAGGCAGTGGGCACCTCTAGACTCCTCCGCGATCGACGCAGGGGCGGTTCTCGGGGAAGTCGCACTCCTCTGATCCGCACAGACACCCTGGAAACACTGTTGGACTCCCCTGATGTAGACTGGGATCCTCAACCCTTTCTCAGCCAAGAGGAAGAAGAGGAAACGTTGGAAAGGAGAGAGCAAGAAAGTGTTGAGATGAGGACAGCAAGTGCTGCAGAAAGAAGGGAGCAACACAGACAAACTGAAACTATTACAGTTCAGCCCTCTCCCCAACACCTGGACCCAGAACCTCAAGGGAGCGATGAAGGAGTTCAAAGAGAGGAGAGTGTTACTGAGAGTATGGAACCTACTCCTTCCACCCTGTCATCCCAGCAACAGAGTCCCTCACAGATACTTCAGAGTGAGAAATATGTGAAGAGGTTTTTTCAATTCTGTGTAGTGTAATACTCTAAAATATGCAGTGTATGGGAAGGCTCAGGATGCACCAATACAAAGATGACTGACTTGGTTCACCTAGCAGTAGTTTTTCAACAAAAAATGAAACGAGCTCTGTGCACAACTGACATGTAATTTAAGGCATACTGAAGAATACAGTAGATGTTTTACAAGTATAACCTTTAATGACTGGGTTGTCATTGATTCTGTCAGTCAATATAATGAAACAGAAGTGATCTTATCAGAAGTCTCCTAAAATCCCCATATGATGTGCAAAAAGGTCACGTAGTTGCTTTTTTAGCTTAATTTTATGTTCTATTTTACTGTACATTTTGCAGTGTTGTTGTCTGTGTTTAGGCTGTGTATAGATGTCATTATTTAAACATAGTAGTTGGACAAGAATTATTATCTTGTTAAGGATCTGCAAAGTTTACAATTTTGCAGAGTACCCGAGACGTGTTTTCCACAGTTAGTTCATAATTCCCAATTTTTTAAAATTAAAAGTAAGAAAAAAGCATGTCTAAGTAAAAGAGCAGTGGAACTCTACATATAATTTTTGTTTCTGCAGACTGAAAAATAAATAATGAAAGTACTCTAAATCTAAATCTAAATCTGGCATTTTCAATTTGTAACTAAAAACAATAGCCTAACAAGCATTTATTTTATATCATGTGAAACTTATGAACAGACCAATTTATGGTGGACACTATAAAGAAAAATTTAGTATACTGCTGTTTATTTCCCTTTGTTCAAGCTAAGCACATTCAGCATTGTGTCACTGTGGTAATGACGTCATCTTCTCTTTCCCAGCAGCAGAAGCCTCAGCAACCCCTGAGCCCGTATCTTCCATCACTAGGGAAACCATTTCAGTCAAGCTGCTCACATCTGTACGACCGGGGGACCTGGTGTCCTCGTTGCCGGCTGCCATTGGCCTAAACACTCAGGAACAACTGGTCAGAGATCACTGGTTTTCAGCATTTTGCCTAACAGAGGACTGGACAGTATGCACACACGTAGCAGGTAGGGGAATATTAAGTCCCTGTGTTTTCCTGACCTCTGCCTCTTCTTCTCTTCCCTTGCTTAGCATGATTCTTTCACTAAGCTCAATCAATACTTAAAGAAAGAGAATCAGATTTCGCTTTCTACAGGGACCTTCAGGAGCAGGCAGACAAAGATAACTAACCCCCTCCCCACCGCCCTGGAAATCCTGGTTGTTCATTATGTCTCCATAATAACCCTCTCTCGGGATTTAAGGAATGATTGGCTCATTGTGTGCAAACCATATCTGGCTGACTTTTTATGCTAATCTCAGAGCGTACCGCTGGTTGAAACACACACAGAAAGAGAGATACATATGTGTGTGCAGTTTCTTTCTATGCAGATTTGAGGTAGGTTGTTAGCTATGTAGGGTTGAGTTGAAACCGTGAAGGAGAGAAGTAATGAGAGAGAAATAACATCATGTCTTTCAGCTTGTAGACACTTTAAGTGGACCCTCAGTCAGAGTGGAGCTCGGTCTTATTTTAGAGGGCTGTTAGAGCGTTGATAAATGTGCGGTCAGGCTGATGACAGAGATTAGGGTGCCCTGAATAAATACCACACATGTAACTATTGGAACATCATATTTCTTTTGGTTTCATGACTAGTTTTACCAGCATTGTATTAAATGTCAATACTTTTGTCAACATTAGTATCAAAATCCATCAAAGTTAAAAATTGGCAATGAATGAGTGAGTGGGTTCTCTCTCTCAAACGTTTCTAAATCCCATGTTGCTGCTTTTAATCAGGCATTCCAGCCCTTGTGCTGTGGGGTTGTTTTTAGACATTTGAGATTTTAAGCATTGTCTTCTTCGTTTAAAATAAAGTGGCGTTTTGTCACGTTAAATCATAAGCATTATTTTCAGCAGAATTTATAACCGCTAGAAAAGCTGAAAAATGCAGCATTTCAATGATTCTTCTGTTTTTTGTGTGTAGTGGGAACACGAAACATTTGGCCTGGTGACATAACAGAAAATATACACTGGTTCTCTTGTTTCGGGTCACTTAAATATGAACGCAATTCTACAAAACCAAAACGCAGTTTAAAGGAATAAATAAATTCCTTCAACTTCAAAGTGATTTTTTACTCAAGTCAGAAGATCTCGTGTAATGGTTGCAAATCATTTCTTTATGGGTGAAGCCCTTATATTCTCTGAGAGTGGTGGGTGGTGCTGTACATGAGATTATTTTGAGCAGTCAGGCCTTTGGACTGCTGAGCGAGCAGTGGGTGGCCAAAAACAGCTCACGGGGGCGAGGGGTGCACTCACAGAGAGAGGGACAGAGGGTGCAAGGGGAAACACTGGAACGGCAACCAAAATGGCCAGTAAAGGTGAGATGTTTAGGTTTGATGTGGAAATAGACTATTTGTACGTCTTTATAGGTGCGGACGACACCTGTAAAGAGCTGTGTTTGATTTCAGTTAGAATAAAGACGGAACCAAGGCAGAGGAAAGCTGCAGATTCAAGTGGTGGACTGTTTAGCTTTCTGTGACTTAGAAAAGGCTGGTCTGTCAGGGGAGTGAAGGTTAGTGGATTTCTTGCTTCTCTCTGATTACTGTACAAGTGGAGTCTCAGAAGACAAGGCCTTCCATCAGCTGCAGGTGTATTTGGCTCTAAACTAATCAGTTGTTCAAATATAGCTGTGTAGCCTATTTATCAGTAGCCTAGATTTAAATGAGCACCAGCTATTCAAATGACTTTAAACATTGAGTCATGATATGCTTTTGCAGAGAGTTTGCAATACCCTTTTCAGCTGGGTTCACTTACTCTTTAGTGTTTGTGTTTCCTCTTTAGTCTGAAGAGCTGGCACCGACTGAGACATTTCATTCTGTAGTAGTATGAGGTTTCGTGGTCATGTGACTGAGCTGATATGACCTGGGTCAAGTGGATGTTGAGGCTGAAATGAAATGATGTCAGGCTGGGTTGGCATAAACCATCTATAAGCCACATGATTTATGTTTTACTGGTTAATTGACAGCTGATTGGTTGATTGGGTTAATTATAACATATACAGTAATATCATGTATATTGTTGTTAAAGAATTAGCGTACTACAATTCATCTTCTGTGGATTACACCATGTTTTATCTCAGCACCTGATATATGGTGAACTGTGGATGTTTCTGCGTAATAATTAAAAAATGACCAAAGCCCTTTTTGTACCCTTTTTGTATATGTTGTATATGTAAGATGGTCATTGTGACATGGGAATTTATGGGGATTTACTCACTTTCGGAGTCAGTCTCAAGTGGCCATTAGAGGCACTGCAGTTTTTAACACTTCATTCTTGATGCTTGACAAGCAGCTCTGTAGGTCACCAATTTGCATTTAACCAGTAAAAATACTTCAGATTATTTGGAGATTAAATATATAATGCAGGGTTGGGCAATTAATTTTCCCAAGGGGCTACATGAGAAACTGGGACTGTTTTGGAGTGTCTGGAAACATTAAAAGATTTTTTTAATGTTTTTTTATGTGTAGATATTTATTTACTCATTTACGCTCTGTCTGACTCTGCTCGGATTAGCTGGTTGTCATGTTTGTGGTGTGTGTTGGAGTGCCCTTGCTGGACAAACTATACAACAAACTATACAACATCAACACACATAACTTGGTTAAAGTATTTTTCTCCTATCTCATATTTGGCTCATATGAACTCATATGAACACGGCAACTGGCTTTGGTTACCTTTATTTGTATAGTTGCTCTACACCAGCGTGTTTGGGAAACCCTCAGCAAGGATAGTGCAGGGTGTGTGTAGTTCAGTGCCAAATACAATGTGTCTTCCATGCCAAGTGTTGCTTATGTATTATTATACTGAACATGTACCCCGCTGTGTCTCCATGTGAGTGTCACTGTCCCGGAATGGCAGCGGCACAAACACACACATCGAGCAGGTGTGTTCCAGAGGCATCATGGGTATTAATTGTGTGCAGTAATGTTTATAAATAACCCACCTGCTGTCAGTGCACTCTATTGAAAGAGGCTTCCCTTTATTCTAATGCTGAGGCTTAACATTTCGCTGAATGACGAGTACAAAGAACTACGTCTCTCTGACAGGAATTACACAGCACGGGAGCGCTGCATTTACAGTGAGCTGTCCATAGAATTATAATTAATCTGATCACCGGCTGTAACATGAATACGTTGAGAGAAAATAGACGAAAGAACCGCATATTCTACTGCGTACATCAAAGTTGTTCACTGTAGTACAGCGTGACTCTACGGATGCCTCAGTCTCCACGGCAGCTGTTGCTGGGTGACAGAGAGGAGAGCTAACAGCGTGTGGAGAAGCGGCTGCCGATGGCCTGACGTCTGACAGCAGGTGCTGGGAAAGGCTGCATTTAAATTCCCCTCAACTGCCTGCTTCCCTCTTTCATCTGAGGGCTAAATTTAACCCGACCCACAGCCTGATGTGTCCTCGTAGCTGCGGCATGTTCTTTCATGCCTGAGGCCTGAAATCCCTCTTTGCCTCATGTCTTCCACCTCTCTGGCTTCCCTTTCCACCTCTGTTCGCCCTGCTTTCTCAAAAATAAAAGAGCTTCAGCCAAATGCTGAGTTCAAGTGATGCAGCATCTCTGTCATAATCAAATATATTGTCGACAGTCACCTGTACTTTTCCAAAAGACTTTTTTTTGTTTCCCCTTCCTGTTCTCTTGGTTCTACTTTTTTATTCCTTTTTTCTTTCTCTGCCTCCATCTATCTGGCTTGCCTTTCAGTGATGGACTTGATCTACTGGAAGGACACAGAGCGGAGTGGCATGGTGCTCACAGGGTTAGTGGTGGGCTTATTGTCCCTGTTTCAGCTCAGCATCATCACTGTGGTCTCCACAGTCTCCCTGGCTGTCATGTGCTTCACCATCTCAGTGCGCATCTACTACCAACTCCTCTACATCCTCAGCTGGGGCAATGGAGAACATCCATTCAAGTAAGATGCTCTGCTTTTATTTAATGAAGTAGACTGGACATTGTTCTTCCTATTTTCCTTCTTTCTTGCTTGTTTCAGTACTTATAAAAATGAATATAGAATGTGGTCGTGCCAACAGCACAAAGAGGCATGAGAATAAATCTGACTTTTCAACATCTTGTGTCATGCTTTTGTCATCCTGTTCTCTTAGGTCATACTTGGACTTGGACATCAGCTTAAGTGGAGAGCAGGCTGACCTCTATATGCAGAAACTCATTGTGATGACTCTGTCAGCTGTTGACACTCTGAAGAGACTCTTTTTTGTTGGAAACGTTTTTGAATCCCTCAAGGTAAGCTAGGCATTTTTGTAAAGTCACTGTCACTGTGTTTAGTAAAAATTTGCTTCACTTTATCCAGAACCTCTCCTCTCCATTATTATCATCATTAACCCAGATATCAGCCCATCTCTGCATTCCTTCATTTTGCTTCATCATCTGTCATCTTCCTCCCTGCCCCAATATATATATTTTTCCTCCCTCTATCATCGCTGATAGATGGAGATAGATATTACTTCTAACCGTCACTCTCAGCCTCCCAGCTCAGAGTTGAAGACTCTGCTTCTAAATAAATTAATAGCGCTGCTGGCAGCTGTCACTCCCAGTGTTGTATTTTTGGTAATTGTTTGGAAGGCAAAGTGTCCCTTTGTAAAAAAAAAAAAAAAAAACCCTTTCAGATCAAATTGAAATGGTGCTAACAGCACAAAAAGACAGCAGTCTGCCTCACTCTTCTCACCCTTGCTGTTTATCCCACCCCTGGCTGTGCCTATCCTGCTAGCAGAGCCAAACCCTGTCTTTATATTCATCAAGACAAAAATTGAAAATCTGCCAGCATCACATAATTACTGATTAATGTACTTTGCAGTGACAGCAAATGCTTTGTTGCATTTCTTTAGACAAAACTGGACTGGCTTTAAGTTTGCATCATTTCTCTGAAAGCTAATCCATAACCACAGTCATTACTGGGCTCAAGTGATTTCACTGCTTCACAGACAGGGTCCTCAAGTCCACATGTAGACACGTTCTTGAATAATGCAAATGATACAGACAAAACTTTGAAGGATCCTCTGAGGGGTCAAAACAAAAACAAAAAAATGTGGGATGGTTCTCACTTCTGGATTAATTTAAGGTAATTTATACTTATTTAGTGGCTATAGATACATAGATTGTGAATAATATTTCATGAGGACAGCAGCTATTGGTGCAGCATTCACTAGACACCTGTGCCAATCACAGTTACAATACAGTTAGTAAACTTCACTGCCAGTATTGGAATAAAATGCAGAATACTGTATGAGTTTTTAGCAGAGAGAATTAACTCCTTGCAGTAAATGGTGAGTCAGCGTAAGCTGACTCAGCTGCTTAATCCCAGGACCCCCTGTTCTCAACCCTGACCTTCCTGGAATGTGACATGACACACAGGGAGATGTACGCAGAGACACCCGGGATAAGCTAGAGTCTCCTTCCATCTGCGATAGGGTGTCCCATGTCAGGGCAACACCGCATCCTCTACACAGTTACAGACAGAGTGAGAAATATGTGGAAAGACTTCAATTATATTGGGGGGGTTGTATTTAGAACTTAATTTCTTTCTCAAGGAGAAATTATGTAAGGGACGATAATTTAAGTGAATTCTGTGTTAAGTGTCCTACATATTTACACAATGCAGTGGAGTAAAATAAGCCATGTGGCAGTGTGATCGACTGTTTTCAGCTTAACATTTAGTGAAAGCTAAAGTCTCTGCAGCTGTTTCTTATTATTTTATTTTCATTTTTGTAGTTCCTGTTTCTGATGTACCTTGTGACGTACCTGGGAGACCTGTGCAATGGCCTTACTTTGCTCATCATCAGTAAGACACAGATATCATCACTAGACATATGAAAACTATTAATACTCTTTGTTTATCACATTGGCTACTCTACTTTTCTTTCTCATCTAGGTGTGATCGCTCTCTTTTCTCTGCCCCTTTTATACAGACAACGCCAGGTAGTAACTTTCTTGTTCTTAATACACTCACTCATTCTTTTACATTTCCACCATATTCTTTAATATATATTTTTTCCTCTTTCTGTTGCATCGCAGGAGCGGGTGGATGACTTTATTGCAAAAATCCAGGCCCACATTGACAACGTCAAGGACATGTGAGTATGGCACCATCTTGTGGCTCAATGTTGCCATCAACACAGTGCAGCTCATGATCTCTGATACTTCTTTTTACTTTAAATATGTACTGCAGCTGGTCGCACAAAGTATAATTCAAACCGTTTAATGCAGTATTAAACATCTGCTGTGGTCTATAGCGAAAAATATAAAATAAATACGTTGAACGTATAGTTGCTTAACATTTCCCTTCCCTACCGACACATCTATTTGTAAAATGCACAATACAGTAAAGAATAAAGCAGTCACATCAAAATTAGGAACATCTTGTACTTTGCATCACACCATTTTGTTTCAGTCCATTAATCAAATGAGTAAGTGGACAAATTGGAAATGTGCGCAGCCAATCAGAGGTCGGCAGGCCGAGACTTAACATGATGCTGAATGATTTGTGTCTGTGTTTAGAAAGAAGGAACATATTTCTAATTATTAATCTAATTACATTCATCAGAAGTAGAGGGCTGTGCGGTGTGATAATTCCATTAATAATAACAATTGACTGGTTACAGTGTATATGCTCATTATCTGCCAATTATTGGCCAAATGTTGCACTATAGAAATAAAAAGAAATGGCAGGTAATGGCTGCAAACCACTAAAACACCACAAGAGAAGGACCTAATTTACAAAGCTAGCAGTACTAGCAGGGGAGACTAACCATACTGGACTCTAGTCTTTAAATATAGGATTTATTTGCAGGGCACACTGGTCTGCTCCCTGATAGCACATTCATATGCATTTAAGAGCTCAATACTACAATAATGGTGCAGGGGCAAGTGCTAATTTTGTGTTGTCATTTCTGTCTCTCTCCTGTAGTCTGCAAAGACTTACCCAGGGTGGTGGCCCTCCTCCTGATCCAACTCCTGGTGGTGCCAAACCCAAAACCCAGTAATCACTTGTGGACAGTGATTTAAAGAGAAGCTACAGTTACAGACTGTCACTCAGATGTCTTACACAGCAGTCTGTGCTCAGAGCTCCACAGAACAGAGCTCCAGAGACTGGAGACGTGAAGGAAAGGGAGGCTATTTAAATGTATGATGATGATGAGGACTACGCGTGGTACTTTTACACTAACTGTATTTAGGTTATAGGGATAAGAGGATGGGGTTGAGATAATTCTTCTGCATAGTGAAACCAAGGTGTATGAATCCTGGATGGGACTCTTGCTGCTGGTGTCAGACAAGAGATTCTGCAGTGCAACTCATTGTACGTGACCATCTTTGGAAATATTGTTTTTGACATCTAAAAAATAATTCAGGAAGTGTCTTAAATTGAGCTGTAGTCCAAATTGAGGCACAAAGACCATAATTGAGAAGTTCCCACACTGACAGCTTCACACCTGAGTAAAGGGAAATGAGTTGTTAAGGGCATTTATGTGAGAGGACTAAAACGGGGATCAGTGCAGCATAAAACTGGCAATTAAGGATGCACGTGAATTCACATGTACATTTCTCAATGCATATTCATTCACATGACTGTTTGTGTGTATGCAGGCGTGTATGATCATTTTTGTGTATGTGTGTGTGTATGTACGTGACTAATTCCTGACGTAGAGCTTGCTGAAACAAAAATGTTACTCAGCAATTAAAGTCACACTTCTTAATTTTCCAAAATTTTGTTTCTTTTCACCCTCACTGCCATTCACTTTATCCACTTTCAGTCGTCCTTTTAAGTTTTTTTTTTATATATATATATATACTTTCCTTGACTTCATTACTTACACCAGAAGATTCATGGATGTAATGAAGGGAAACATGCAGAGGGTTGGTGTGACAGAGGAGAAATAGGTTAGGAGGTTGAGATGGAGGCAGACGATCCGCTGTCTCGACCCCTAAAGGGAGCAGCCGGAAGGTGCTCCTTTCCCTCCTTTGATGTAAATGGGAAGAAAAATGAACTCTTCAATGAGCTCATTAATTTGCAATATTATAAATTTCATGACAGGAAGTTCTTCACTAACAGAGCATCGGAGATGTCACTGTTGCTGAGTAGTTTTATGATTGCGTAGATGGACGATAAAGGAAGTTGTAAGATTTCCCACATTATCTCTGTGCTCTTGAAGTGTTTCGTCTTCAGCTGTGGAGGAAGCTTGTGAAGGAACGCGGAAGTGAAATTACAGCAGGTGCCTTTTAAACTGCAGGTTATAGTGCATGATCTGATTCACAGTACTTACAACTTCTTTCCTCCAACAACGCACCCCTTCTCATATCTACCCAACCATTTGCTTCCCAATAATGGTGTTTTGTATGTGTACAAAACTTACATGATGCTACATGTGTACATGGCAAGGTATCTTATACGGAATTGTAAGTAGATCAGTTTTAGGAATAATAAAATTATTCAGGATACTCCACAGTTTAAGTCTATATTTCCCTTTAGTGTCTGGTTTTAAAGCTCACACCAAGATTACAATGCCTTATTGATGTGAATTTATGTGTCCTACAGAGAAAGCATCGCTACATTAATAGATCCAATCCATGAAACCTAAACATAAGGGTCTGCTAGTGTAAGAAACCATGTGCTGCTTAGTACTGGAACTATAGTAGTAGCATACACACCTCTCCTTTACTAGTATTAATACAGTATTGAAACTGCAGCCAACCACAAGGAGGCGACAAGAGGCAAGACATTCAGTTCAGTATTGGAGGTGTCCAGTGTCTTTGACAGAATAGGATAAGAAAGCAGATCACCTCAGATACTGGACAGTTTAAAATATCCAGTCACATCAGAATTACTTTGAATTTGTCCTTTTATTGATTGATAAAGTAATCTTCTAGTCATGTGTAGATTCTACAGTTTGTGGCAACTGGCTGCTCCCTGGATAAGCTCACTGGGTCCAAGTTAAAGTAGGTCAGGAGGTCTAAGTGCGGCTATGAAATTTCAGCACTTTTTATGTTCATGTTCAAAATGGACATCAAGGTTGCCTCCTAACTGGTGAGGACACGTCTGGACATGCCTGCAAGAGGTCAAACACTGAGCCCATAGCAACGCAGTGTGTAACGGGTTAAAAGAGTATACTACACGATAATACACTGAAAGGAATGATTTTATATATACCATTCCTGATGCGTTCTAATTTCCTTCAACAGGCCAATAAAAGAAATGTTCTTTTATTCAAAGAACATTTTGATCCACAGTCCTGCGTTGCTGGGCAGAGCCAGTGGGGAAAAGTGGGCGGGATTAGTCAAATTAATGAGAACACAAAAAAAAGCTTTGGGCCCTCCCTCGCATTGTAAAACTGCAGTGTTGAACAGCGCTGTAGGGGATGGTAACTCGCCACACTAGATTTGACAGCGCGCAAGACAGGAGGAGAGGTTTTACGCACGAGCAACCCTTGCGATCATAATCAATTGGGAAACCTGCAGCAGAGCTAAAAACCTGTTCTCATGGTGGGTGCTTCACCAGTCCATCGAGGAGATCGCGGTGCAGAGCTGGCTGATTGAAAGTCACCTCCACTCACAATGGATTACGGAAAGACCATGGCCCCTCCAGTGCCTCCTCATAAACCCAAACCCGCCCGGCCGGGACAGGCGCAGGAGCGGCTGCTGAAGTGCGTCCTGCTGGGTGACGGAGCGGTGGGAAAAACCAGTCTGGTGGTCAGCTACACAACGAATGGATACCCGACAAAATACGTCCCTACTGCATTTGATGACTTCTCGGGTAAACAAACACATTTTATTTATTTTATTCCACATTTTAAAAAATGTTCCAATGCACAAACAGGCCATGTGTATTAGTAACAATAAATGTCACCAGTCATAACTGAACAACTGCAGTGTAAATACACGTATTTAAAT